>JAQFYD010000294.1:0-21786 GCA_034694225.1 Bourletiella hortensis | reverse complement strand
GAACAGCCAATGGTAGAGACTCAGGCGGAGAAAGTAGAAAACGAATGATGGGTAGAAGGAAATAGGAAAATGTGGCTTTCCCACTACTTTCTCCTTTTCCTGCTATTCCCAGATAGAAGAAAACTTTTGAAACAATACAGGAAAGAAGCTAAGATCTCATCTCTTGTTCGTTTAGAAAACGTAAAATCTTTAGAGGTTTCTTCGTCTTCACTTTCTTAGTCTGAAAACTTAGGAAAAAGAGACAGATATCCTGGGAGGAATAGGAAGATGAAGTGAAAGTGAAGGAGAGAGAGAGAGAGAAAGTGGAATTGGTGGAAGAGACTTGGCTAAACATTGACTTGCACTTACTCTCACACTTCCTGTGTGTATGTGTGTGTGCAACTAAAGACGTTCTGATAAAGTAAAAGCCAAAGATTCACGCACTTGGAAGCCCGTCCACATATTACATACTTCATCCTTGCGAGTGATCTTCCCAGAAAACCCTTGATTCATTGTGTCCCCGCCTATTTGTTTGTATGTGGGGAGCTTTTGGAGAAAGTGATAGGCATTAGCTTATATTATGATGATGATGATAACACTAGCTACTCTCAGTCAGTCAGTTAGTCAGTCCATCAGCATGTCACAATAGGCACGAAGGGAGAGCAGTTTGTGAGTATGGCAATAATATTTTTTTCTAATTCATCCATCCACACATCTACAAGGAAGAGGGAGTATGAGAGCAAGAGAAAGACATGGCGTTCCTCTACTACTGCTATTTGACTTATGTGAACATTGAAAAGCTTTCAAAGTCTCAAAACATTTTCAGGAAGCTGGAGGGTCCGACTTTATACTGTTCTCCTTCTATTGTGTGTACCATTTCTCTCTACATTAACTCTCCTCTACGCTTATCCTTCAAACCCTGACTGACTTTCACTTTCTGTACTTTCCCTCGAATTGCATTTTTTCCTCCCTAAAAATTCCTTCGTTTGTATTCTACATCACCTTTTATACATGCCTTCTTGAGTAACTTGACTAGCTCCGGTCATGTCTTGAGTTGCTTTCACCGCATAAACGATTCTAATATCCAGACGTTCCTTTTAAGCCGCGTCAAGTAGTGCTCTCATTCCTCTGCCTGAATAAGTAATTTTACTTAGAAAATACCTGGGCTCTGCCGCCACTAGGGAATTTCCCCTTGCATGCCTAAAGAGGTATAAACAGGTGAAAGCTGTCATGGAATTCGCCATTGACATGTTTCCCCTCCTTCGAAGAGAAAGTTAATGAATGCTGCGACTCCCCAGGAGCAGCTAGATATTTTCGTCTCGGAGAAGAAGAAGAATATAAAGATGGCAGCTTGAAGAATTGCTTTACGTCATTCAGTCTTTTTTTCGCTTGGCTTCCATTTTGTATGTCTAATTATATCAATTTTAAATTCCTCATTTGTGATTCATGAGGTAGTAAGAGTGGTGATGAGAAGGAGGATGAGGTTAAAATTTTCCCTGCTCACCGGTGAAAGTTTTGATCATTTTAAACCAGTCTTAATGAGTTGTGCAAGCGGATCATGATGACGATGATGTTAGGAGCAAATAGAAGAGTTTCCTTATTCTAATGAATGCCAACTTTCTATTGTTTTCTTTCAGGCACAATGACTTGGCTTGGAATTTAAGAAAATTTCTCCAAAATCAGCTCAAGGATGTCAACTTTGATTCGGATTTGAGACAGGTAGTCATGGTGAAAGCACTATTTTTATTGGAACTTAATATGACTAAGTAATTTCATCGCGTACTATTACTTGGAATGATATATTAGTTTAAAGGAGAATTCGAGGGGAATGCACAGAGTTAGTTCCGGAGTTTTTGTCCTCAACTTCCTCTTCATTCGCTTATCAAACAATATCAGTTTGGGAGGGACTCAAAATTATTATCATCATGAGGGAAAAGTTCATGTATTGTAGTCTTTTATCTTTAAAATTTGGCACTAGATTTTTGAGGTGACTAGCTCCTCCAGCATTATAAATCTTAGTTTGCTTGGAAACTGTTAGACTTTCTCGTATTTTAGTTGTGGAAAGTAGAAGAGAGGGGTTACTTTGGTTGTTCCTTTGGATCCCTTATCTGATGTGCTAATCACGCCGTGACTGTAACGACTTTTCTTGTTCAATTTCCTTACCACATGCAGTTTGATCCATTTGCGGGGAGCGTTTGGTCTCACACGGATCTCATCCGGTTGCGAGAAGGAGGCGTCGGAGCTCAGGTTCGTTGTACTTACATCCTTATTCTATGATTATTCCCTACTGCAACTCCATGTTCGTAGTAGCTTGCTACACAGTACCATGAAAGCACATCTTCTATATGAGTAGAGACTAAGAATGGAAGTGGTGGTGGAGAAGGAGAATATGAGTGGATGAGAGAGCCGCTACTATAAACTTTGTTCACGGTTTATCTTTTCAAGCTGGGAATTGACTCGTCACGTTCATGGTTCATGGGAATTGCCATAGGATTTTCCGTCTGTGCAAGTCTCCATGTACACATTCGCACGCGAGTTCCTTCATGCAATAGTGTGTGAGGGATGAGTTATTGTAGGGAAAGAATCAGGAGAGAGTTATAGTAAAGAGGGCGAGTAAATATAACAAGCTTACGGTGTTCTATTATTATTGTTGTACTTTTCCCTAGTTGAGCAACATTACTGTAACGTGTAAATCTTTCTCCATCATGAAATTGTACCTTTTGGTCCTAACTATTGCTAACCTACAAACGTTCCCTAGTTACCACTTCACTCATTCAGTATATATTCTACCCACTTGCATCTCCTCATGTGTTCGGATCCACTTGAGAGTGGAACACGGCTGCGTCTGATGTACTTTCACACCTGTTTTTGCTCTTTATTTCCTACTACAGCTATGGTCAGCCTATGTTCCTTGTTCGGCCCAGCACCTGGATGCAGTTCAAATTGCCGTTGAGCAAATTGACGTGATACGAAGACTGGTAGACAAATATCCAGCCTATTTAAGCCTTGTTACTACTGTCAGAGGTAAGTTTCTCCTCATTCCCTCATCGTCCATGATTCAATCAGTTAGCATCCTGCGCATAGGTTTTCCCAAACCTGCCCTAAATATCGGTTGCTTTCTTCGATGCGATCCATTCTCGCAGCTATCATGTGTTTCGCTTTGATGGGTAGTAACGGAATGTACGTCATCCACGTTACTGATACGCACTCCTTCAAAAGCTAAAAACACGGATAGTGTTACACATACGCCATTCTCATGGGAAGTTACCCATTAATATCTACTGGTAATGAATCCCCCAATCCAATCAGTAGGTCCTTGTGTGGAATTAAGGTAAATATTGTTACCGAGTGAGTGCGTACGCAGAACTGAAACTTTAGCTCCCATGTTAAGTCGGCAACATGCATGGCTTAGAGGAAGCAGCGCAAGGGAAAGTAATATTTATTCCTACAAGGCCTCAGGTATGAAGGACCAAAAACACACGACCACTTGTTCGAGGTTATAGCCTCCGGCAAGAGATTTCCTATTTTACCTAAATTTCCCCAAGGTATTGTACTCAGTTCTCTCCAAATGAACCCGTATTGTCAATACAGTTTACGCAGAAACTTATCTGATGATTCCACAGTAATAATTGCATCAACTATAGGGTAAGATTTGCACAAGATTTTCTCCATCTCCGCCACGTTGTTGCTAGAGTCATTGAGCCGGTCGTCAAGAGAGATGATAAACTCCCGTAATCTACAGATTGCCCATTTCTGCAGAAATTATGAAGAAAAAACATAAGATGTACATCAACTTGGTGGTCTACTTGAGTATTTGACAAAAATCTTAGCTTTTCCATATGTTTATTACTAACACTGCTTGAAGAAAGAAGAGCGAAGACATTGCTATTCCCGATGCTCTCCTTCCCTGGTAAAATTGAATGAAAAATAGTAATTTTCTAGATGATTTTCCCTCATTTTTGCCAAGCCCATCTACTCTTCTCGGCTACATTTTCCATACGCACTTTCGGAGTGAATGCAACAAAGTCATTATCAAATGTAAAAAAAATCGGCATGGAGCACTTAAAATGGAAATTTTTTAACAAGTAAGCATATGATGTAGACTGTCAAAAGACTATTTGTATTATTATCATTATTACTACTACTAGAATGGAGGACAGAAAAAAATTGGTGGTTATTCAACAAAGATGATGATGATGATGATAAAGATAGGAATATGGGAAGCAAGGGGGAGAATAAGATAGCAAGAGGTAACACTGAGGGCCATGGATGGAGTAAGCTGAAACTAGCATAGCGTGAAGAATATTTTCATTGAGGATGCTCAGGGAAATGAGCTCATTTACTATGATGAACAACTTGACTATACAGTTAAAATAGTGGCAGGACAAAAACGTCAGACAAGTTCTACCTACACTACTACTTGCAGATGAACACCATTATTTGCCTCGTATTACTACGCTCGCTCCAACCATAAAATGAACCTTGTGTAAATTCCATCCAGAGATAACATACAGAGCAAGGCAGGAGGTACGAACTGTAGCAGTTGTTCAATGGGAAAAAGATGCTTTTAAAAGGAGGAGTGAGTGCTAGTCCTTCATTTATTATTGCACTCAAGTTGTTGCAAAATAATATGTAATGTTCATATACGTATGCCAAGTAATATTCTAAAAGAACATCATCATCAGCCTCTAAGACCGAAGGGACTTATGCATAGTATACATTCGGGGAAAAGGAAGAGAGGGAGAAAGTCATGGGAAAACTACTCATTTCTGTGACATTGGAAACGGACTGGGAGACTTGACTTACTCTTTCCTTACCGTTGCTGCTGCTGCTGCTTTAGTGCAGCAAATACACTACGTATGTAGCCGCCTTCCTCCTTCGCTTACCTCCCCAAAAAAACTCAACCCTTATTTATGCAAGCAGTCAGTTGGAAAAGATATTGTTCAACTTTTTTTATTCCCCAAGTCGCCAGACTGAAAAGTCATGCTTCAACTCAGCCTTGCATAATCTTTCGTGTTTCTCTCTCTCTCTCTCTCTCAAGCTGATCGTATGTACAGAAAGATAGAGCCATTTTTTTGAAGAAAAGCTTGGGACTCAACTCAGTTGGACTCCAATCTCTTTTACATGTTATATGTGTACCTCTGTTGAGTACACTCACTACTCCAGATGCTTGCTCTCTTTTCTGTTCCTTTAGTGCGGCAATTTAGCTGGATTGACACATACATCGGAGTCTGAATTACATGTCATTCCTTATTTTCCCTCTCCTCACTCCCTGTCATTCTTTATGCTGGAATAATGTATCGTCCTTTTAATCCTCTCCTTGTCACCCGGTTATTTGTGTGCCCTTCACCTACACATTGCTTTCTCCCTCTTTCAACATTCTCTTCCCCCCTTTCTGTACATATAGCAACAGCAGTCATACACCGCATGTCAATCAGGCTGACAGATTGGCCGGAAAGACCCATTCCACAGCATGTGACCACGTCCCATCCTCGTCAAATTTTCTACTGAGCGCTTTCCCTACTAAACTTTACTCTTATATTATGGCATTTTTACGTACACATCCAAGTGAACGGTGTACTTTGTTGGACTCACCTTGTGTAATCTGTACTCACATATGTAATTTGATCACGAACTACTCTCACGTTACACAGCAGCAGCAGCATCATCATCATCATCACCTTCGTGCGCAATCATGGATGCTGGACCGTCTAGTGCAATTCAATTAGAATCAGTCAGCCTGATCATGCTGGCAGCAGCAACGCTAAGGTCATGATGATGCCCCAAGTTTTATTAGAATCAACTTTGTCATCATCGTCATCATTGTAACAACTCGGCGTGTGTAGAGACAAAAAAATGAACCAATCTCAGCCAGCAATTCTGTCTAATACTGACTGAGAAAGAAATACTAATAAACTTAGTTCACAATGCACGAGCTTTGCTGTTCAAACAATTTTACAGATTGAGTACACTGTTACGTCTGACTGTGTGTTATTCATTAGCGTGCGTGGGTAGATACATGTTCTTTTCATTCGGTTCATGGTGCCATTTAATGTTTAAATAAAAGGCGACTCTTCCTATCTTCTTGTTCAAATGAAAAAAGAGACAAAAGGGAACAAAATTCTCCTGGATATTTCCCATCCTGTTGTGCAAACAAAAGGGAAAATGGATTTAGGAGACAGAGAGAGAGAGACATAGGGGGGAAAGTGGAGTGAAAGTTGAGCTAATTTCTAGGCACAGTGAGAAATGGCTCGAGTCAAAAAGTCGTCCTCATAAGTGTAATAAAAGTAGACTCTGGGGATACAGTTGTAGCACACTCTTGGACTGTGGAATCTCACCATGGAACTCGTGTCGTATAACGTCAACATTGCAAGTCGGAAAAAGCAACGTCAATGTTGATCTCAAAGCATTCAAGAGTTCATACGCTGGAGCCATTCGTTTTGCCTTCACTGTTTCCGCATCCGAGATCACTTCCATTACTTTCGCATCAGATTTGTTCCACTATTGGAGGAGTACAACCTAATTTTTAAAATTCATTTGCTAATTGAAAACAGTCGCATGAGAATAGATGAGTTGCAGGAAGATATAGCTGCAAACATCCCAGCTTTCACATTGAAATGTTAAAAATATATTTCCAAGCCGAACCTCATTTATCTACTTGTTCAGAAGGCGGAGTTCTTTGAATAGTTGAAGCTACTGGAAAGGTGCTGAAAGTAATCGTTGGAATGGGGGAATAAATCCTCCGATTTCAATAGTAATTTGTACCTCCAATTTTTCTTC
The DNA here is from genome assembly GCA_034694225.1 of Bourletiella hortensis. Taxonomy (NCBI): domain Eukaryota; kingdom Metazoa; phylum Arthropoda; class Collembola; order Symphypleona; family Bourletiellidae; genus Bourletiella; species Bourletiella hortensis. The sequence goes on along the minus strand of JAQFYD010000294.1, from coordinate 15,027 downwards.
ATAAAGTGAAAAAGGAGGTTGACTACACAGAGAAAGGATTGATTTGTGCTGCATCTGTATACCTTTCTCTTTCTCCCCTCCTACAGCTATTTATATCAACAAAAAAGAGGTTGGAAGAATAAAGGGGAAAAAGTATGAGCGTCATCACCATCATCATCATCATAATCACGCCTGAAAGTGGAAAGGATCCTCGAGGAATTTTTCCAGCCTTTCTCGCTCACTCATTTGCTCATCTTCTTTACATGGTGAACTACATCTATTTGGAAGATATAGCAGTTTCTCAACTTGGATTCATCCTCGATGATGATGATGATCCGCCAAGAAAAAACATTTACTGTGAATATGCACCTAAACAAGAGATGCTCTTATGCTAATTCTCGCTAGTCGCGTCAGAGTGGTTATTTCCAAACCAGAACGATTTTCTCTGCTATCAGCAAAGCAGAGAAAAAGAGCGTAAAAGTGTTTCATACAAAGAAGAATGCTTGCGGGCAAAGACGAGAAGCCAGTTTTCAAAAGATGATGATGGCGGTGATGATATCGCTGATGTCTTTCCTCCCTTTGTAAGATAAACAGAAAAGGTTACCGATTGAAGTTTAGATTTTTTCCCCGGGAACAAGAGAATGAGCGAATTGAAAGCCTTTATGAGTTTTCTGGGAATTTCAGCTTGTAAAAAGGAAACATGTACGAGGTGTATGAAATGGTAACAAATAAGAGATGAATGGTGTCTGTAATGAGGAAAAGTAAGTAAACAGCCATGGTTTGCTTCTGTCTGAACAGAATCTTTATTAAGAACAGAGTAAAAGGACCCAATTTCACTTGCTGTTATTACAGCAGCGCAAGGAAAGAATTTAATTCTCACAGAGCGGTGATGATGCAGTTCAATAATGATGTTCTTTTCACTCTTTGTCCACAGATATCGAGCGTTCTCATCAAGAGCGGCGGATTGCAAGTCTTATTGGAGTAGAAGGAGGTCATGCCATTGGAAATAGTTTGGCAGTTCTACGAATGCTATACAGTCTTGGTGCTCGCTACTTGACCCTCACTCATAACTGTAATACGCCTTGGTAAGTTTCCACTCCTTTCTGCATGTATTTCTATATCATTACGAACGATTCCATAAGAAGAGCAGAAAAGTGCCGAAAGATTTTAAAACTTTCTCGGGCTTTTCTGGATATTTTGTGGAATTACTCGGAGGGCGAAGGTGAAAATACATTGTGAAAGTAAGTGGAAGGATCGCTTTTATTCCTATTGGCTTATTAAGCAAATGGAATCTTCACAATAAAGTGTGCAAAAGGGAGAAAGTCATTGGATGTGATGGTAAGTGAAAGCCCAGGCAGCGTAATTTTCCCATCTTTCACCATACTTTCTCCCTTGTAATGGCCCAGGTAGGGAAGTATATTGGATTTGGGTGAAAGTTATTCAGTCAATGCATGGCTACGTTTTCCTTAGCAAATCCCACTAGTGCTTCCCACTTGGCACTCTTGAAAGATAGTGAAAGTAGCTCGGGACCACGTGTGTGTATACACATACGTTACTTCAACCCATTCTAAGAATGTATTATTGACTATTGGCATGGAATCCATTTGAAGTCATAAACTGATCCCTTGTGCTTTCTTCTTTCTCCTTATCTGATTCATATTGATGGCAAGGGAAAGTTTGGGATGTCAACGGGCTTTCTCCGCTACATCGTTCCACGCCTGCACAGTGACGACATGGTAGTAAGAAGTGGCCCGAATTTATTTATTTAGCGCAATGAAAATTTCAAAAACTGTTGTTGTACTGTTGACATAATGCTTACACCTGTAGGAGGAGTGAACAGTGGGTCTCAATCACTGCATACCATAATTATCATCTTCGTTTGAACCGGATTGTGAAAAGGAGAAAGCACAACTCCCTTTGTTGCATTCCATGCCGCGGAGAGAAAGCAAAGATATGGAAAACCATATAAGGATGCACTCGGCATAGAGTACTTTAAAGCCTGGCCGATTTCCCAGTCAGTCTTTACTGTCGAACCATTTAAACATCTTCTTGGCCGATATTTCCCATGTGTTCTCTACTCGTCGCTTTCACCAGAAAGCCCGGGCAGTAACCCAACTTGGGATGAAAATGATGCTACCCTCTGTGCCACCTAATCGTATTGAACAAAGGCTGGTGGAGAAGGTGCGGAGAAAGCAATAAGTTACGACAGTTAGCTCTGGTTTGGTAAGCTATGAGGAGGCTGTGAAAAGGATGGAATGAATGGACGATTGAGCCAAAGGTTCGTGGAGGAGAGGTAATAATTGGAGGCTGGAAACTCCTTGTGAGAGAGGGAGAAAGATACTTGATTTTACAGGCACATAATCCACGCTAGATTAGAATGAATGACCGTGTGCGTGACCAGGAGTGAGTGGTTACATCCGGGGTCCAGCGGTCTCGGGGGAAATCAGAGGCAGCAGCAGTAGCAGACTGCTGTTGTTCCTTTCTCCAATGATATTTCACCCAAAGAAATGATAAAAAGAGGGTAGAAGCATTTGGCCAGTATTAAGAAAGCACTGACGCGTATGTTTCCGACCGCTCTTCCCATATGGCTCCTTTAGGGGACAATTCATCCTCAGGCAAATGTTCAGCTGATACTTGCAGAATGAATGAACCTGTTCATCAGGAACTTATGTCCTCTGTAATATTCAATCTTACGGTGAATTATGTAACTAGAGAAGGCATAACTTTAATTCATTCCTTTCACCCTGCACTGCAGGGCGCACAAAATGAAAAAAGAGGATTGTGTACATTCAATTGACTCCTTCATTGTCATTTTTCCTGCCTAAGGCGGATTACATATGTTCTTCATATAGATGCAGTTCAAGTGGAAGTAGTTATTAACAGTATTGTGCTTTGATTTCACTTTCTTCCAGTGCATTCAATGGTACTGCGAAGACGAACCCTTTTGTCGGGCTCCCAGAAGAGAATTTCTTTCTCTTGGATGTGAGCAAAGTCAGTTCCACGCAGATATAATAATCTTCCTTTGACGGCCTGGAACCAAAGGTGAATATTAGGAACAAAGAAACGGAAGTTATGCTATGCATAGTTTCATAAGCGTAATCTATTTTAAGTGTATCCTTCTGCTATGTGTTATTGCGTTGCAGTGAGTGAGATGATTCCAAAGGCGGAAGGCATTTGTAGCTGCAGCTCCGGAAAGTTGATTTTCTCATCAGTGTGTGATGAGAAGGACAGTGAAATCTGAGCATACACATTGCCTCTCCATCATACTCTTTGCTATTCGTGGAAAAGGGCCGACTTTTCCCTCTGTTTGCATAATATATACTCTAAGCACATAAGCACTCAACTTTCCTCGACATGAATACAACCGTTACGTAAAGCTGCTGCTGCTGCGGGGTAAGTCTTCCTAGACAGGCGTCCGGGATTATTTTCTGCCGAGGAAGGGAAAGCATAAGGAAATGGATCTGACTGATCCCGCTGCTGTTGCATGTTGCACACTACAAACGTTCACAGAGATTTAAAAGAGGGATTCGTGGTTCAGAAAATTTAAACAGACGGGGGAGATTTGTTTTTCGAAGGCGGAAAGGGTGAAAAGTGAAAAAAAAGGAATGAAGATTGTTTGTATTATACAACTATGTGAAGCATAGTCGTAGTCTATCCCTACAAGAGGAGGGAGAGTGAGGAAGGAAGGAAGGAAAAGCAGAAAAATTTCCTGAGGGAGTTATTACTGCTGGAATATGAGCAGCAACAGCAGCAGTGCAGTGCAGTTGATGGTGTGTATGCGAATAGAAAGTAATGTGGATCCATTTCTATTCACTCAGTCATTGTTTCCTCCTCAGGAGTGACGCTCCCTGTCATTCCCGGCACCTCAAGTATTAATTAATCAAATTTTACTGCAGGTTCTAACCATGCCATGGGATAATATATTAGAGTAATGTTTCTAGCTCATATGAATGTCTCGCTTCCAGTCTCGTACTAAGTCCTATGTGTGGTCACACACAAGAGTGTCTAGAATGGCAACTTCCCACCAGCCATGTCCATTTGGGTTCACTATTAGCGTAAGCAAAGTATAGAATTTCTAAAGTGTATATACACAGTCTTTCCCACAATGAAATGACGGCAAGAGGATTAGAGTAGTTATTTTGTTTACTTGAGAGTGTTCTGCCTTCAGCATCATCATCACTGCCACCAACACCACAGCCACTACCATCATCATCATCGCCGTCCCCTTCATATATTTATGGCTTACACACGAAGGCATATTATGGTTTATTAATAAAATATCTGCACACGTGGACTCGTATATATATTTTACATTTACTGCAACATTATCAAAGTACATACACTCCTGAGAGAGAGAGAAAGCCGACATTTTAACGCCGGAAAGATATGTTACCAGTATCACTACCCTTTCTAATGGTCTTTCCCCACAACCTGCTTCACTCGTATTCCTTTTCAGCCGCCTGAATACCAAAGTTAGCTTATTTATTCTATAGCCCAACAACACTACCACCACTACTGCACTGCACATGTTGTTGTAACCCTGACGAACTTTCAGTACTTGTGTATGCATGCTAATGATTTATCATAAATTTTTGTTCCCAAACAAGACTCTACTCTACATTAATGGCAGTTCAATACTGCCACGAGTCATAAATGCCATTAAAAGGGGTTACAAAGCATACAAACATGTGCAAGCGTACGGACGTGAGCATACGGGAAGGGAATTTGAAATTAGTAAGAAATAAATGGCAATGGTGAGAGGTGATTTTCTCCGCGGTAACTCATGGCAATGCAATTCTTTGTAGTGAGCATAACAACATGTGTGTTCTATTCCCTTAGGATTTGTACAGATGAAAAGTTCATGTCCTTTTACAGTTCTGTTCATATTTAATGGGGTTGGAGAAAGGTGTGTATGTTTGTTGAATCCAATCTATAAGTTCAACTATTACTCGTCGTCAGTACACTTTCCAACCAAACAACTCCTGCTGATTAGAGCTCTGACTGTGAGAGAAAGGGATGAACTTATTTTAGTACGCAAATTTAAACCATTTGGGCTTCGAAACACTCTAGCAAATTCTCTTTCTCTTCCGATTGCCATTCCAATTTATGGTAGAAATGAAAACCTTGTTGCTTCCTTGCTAGCAACCATGCAATAATCAAACGAGTGGGCAGTTATTTTATGATGAAAGTACGTTGAAAATGGAGAGAAAGTTCCCCCTCATTTACAAGATGTGAACGAGTTGAGAATACGTAATGAAGAGGGAAAGCGTGTGTTTGAGTCCGAACAGCTCCCAGTCCGATGGGAAATAGTAGAAAGTTGTCCCTTTTTATTAAACGCTTTTGTAAAGTTAGCCCACCGGAGCATTGGTTACGGTAGTGTGTCTATATTTTAGAAAAGCTATTTAAACTGACAATATTTTCCTTCCCTTGTGTAACTGAATAGACATGTGGGACAGGAATGAGCGAGGAATCGGAAAGGGAGATCGTGAGGGACTTTTGGAGCAATTCTTTGGAAGAAATTACCAAGGGGAATCTAGTAGTAGTAGTAGTGTAAGAGAAGCGTGTAAGGAGAATAATTGGAGATTCATAGGGTGAATGGTAACGTTGACAGAAAGGAATGTGAACTAGCTTTCCCTCTCTTGATTTATTAACATGGGAGCTATGAATATTAATCTGTTGTTGAGCCACAGAAAGACTCTGTGAGTGGGGAGGAAGAGGAGGAGAGAAAGAGAGAGAATAGTTGTCTCGGGTCTTCTCCTTTAATACAAACAGACTGTTTCGGTTTAATGGCTTGCGTAGTATGTTGTGTGAAGCCTTTGATTTTCTCTCTCTCTCTCTCGGTTACTCCACCAACCAGAAAAGCGTCCCATTTAATAATTATTTATTATTATTCAGGCGTCGAGGTGATGTTCACTGAACCATCATCATGAAAGTATCCATCTGGCCGTTCCTTTTAATAAATAGCCGTCATGATCATCGCCATCATCCTCATCATCAACATTAGCCTGAACCTGCTGTGACTTTCGCCGGTAGCATCATTGTCATCATTCTGGTCTTCTTTATAGGGAAAGACTCGGTCAGACATGCTGCACCTCTATTCGAATAATAATTCCCCTGCTTTCTCCAGCATATTTTCATCCGACGCCCTAATTCTATCAAGTCTGCCCTAATTACTTGACTGTTATGAAATTTACTCATGACAGCTAATAATATTTCTGTTGACAGGGCCGACTCAGCCTCCTCTGAAAATTATCTTCCTGAGCGTGGTGGCCTCACCGAATTTGGCAAGGTAAGTACACGTCCCCTTTCTTTCTCTTTATTATCAAATTAATCCAACTCAATCCATTAGCAAATATTATAAAGAAAAGCCTCCTGCAATCCTACAGACAGGTCTGCTGCACACTTTTAACAACACAGCCGTCATGCACTTGCGGCTTTAACTCTGTGTTCGGGGAAAGTTGTAAAAAGAAAGCAGCAGCAGCTGTCTAAAAAATTTAAGCCATCATTATTTGATGCAAGTAGGAAAAAAACATGAATTATATCCGTCGAACTAGTAAAAAATTAGCTACTGGATGTCTGGCGAATTTAGTGATTTTTTGGGGAATTTATTGTGAAGGAACTTATGGGGAAAGTAGGGCAAGCTATGGTGGTAGTAACTTAAGGGAAAGTATAAAGATGAAACGGGTAGTAATTTTTTTCAAGTCAGACAGTAGTGAATGTATATTTGAGAGAGAGAGAAACAGAGAAAGGAAAAGAAAGCTTGCTTGTTTTTTTTGTTTTTATTCGGACCATTTGCATAGTGTTTGCTTGCTACTTTTTTTTTCATGGGCAGCCATTTGCATGGGAATTCGAAAGCTCCAGAAAGGCTTGATGATATAAAGAGAAAGTGCCTGGAGAAAGTGAATGTTTAGGGCAAGAGGGATGCTAAGTCGTCGTCCTTGGTGTCCCTAAAGACGGAAAATCTCCTTCCTTTCTCCGTCGTCTTCGTTTTTTTGCTGAACTCATGGATCGAGCTATGCCATGGTTTATGCTTTCAGGCGAGCTCAATCTATACAACAACTGTTGTTGTTGCTTTTGTTCCTGTGAATGTCCTGGATTTAATGTAATCAGTTAAAAGAGTGGCCAAAAAGGACAGAAGGTAGCCAGCTAACAGTAGCTGTGCATTGATTCTGAACAGTTTTCTCCGTTCGCCTGTACTACATGTTTTTACGTTCTGTCTCCGCCGTCGGTCCCTACAATCTTTCACAAGTTTTGTTTACGTGTGCGTATTCTTTTTCTTACGATCGCAGGAGTATCCTTTTTTCTTACTTTTCTGTCTCTCTGTGTGCCATACGCATGTTCCTTTTATGAAAGTTCCACATGTGTCCTGGCTGGTAGCTATGTATAGGAGTCCTTTTGCTGGTAGAGTCACAAAGTTTGTTGTGGGACAGGAAAGATTTATCAAAATCAGGGAAGAGACCAGTTGAAAAAGTTTTTCCACTATTATACATACTATGGTCGTCGTACTCGTGATGATCATAAGAAGCGCATCTGGTTCTACGTATAAGCAACTACCGCCACAACCACTGCTGCCGGTTCTGTCTTCTTTTGTGGTTAGGTCAACGATTGTAGAAGAAAAGAATGAAATGGAAGGAAATAGACAAGATTCAATAGTTTTCCTGCTCTTCCCTTTTTGTTGTCTGGAAAAGAATGTTGGGAAGAGACACAGAGAGATACAGCGAGTCTTGGATAGAAATGGTATAATTTATTTTAGTCACTGTATTATTTACTCCCGTCCTGCCATGGAAATCTCTTGTTCGTCTTGCTCCTGTTTCTGGTGCATTAGCATGCTTAAAGTGCTTGTGCAATCTATGGGTGAATTCACTACAAAAAGTGGACATATAGAGAACAACAGAATAGCATGGTGAAAGTAAGCTATTGAATGCACCCAACAATATATTACAGTTTACAAAAATTAGCCCACTTTTGGAATGACTGAGGGAGGCGTATGTGTTGCCAAAAATAGGATGCTATTGTAAGTATAATTAAGCGATTCTACCACCACTTCCTTTCTTTTTTTTTGCAGACGGCGGTGAAAGCCAAAATAGGAAAGAAACTTTTTTCTGGTTCTTGGATGAGGTTTATATAGGATGAAAAGGGGAAAGTTAGTTGCGGGAGAGAAATAGTTGGAGTAGAATGGGTAGCATTAGAGAGGAGGAGGAGGAGGAGAAGGAGGACGATATTGTTAGATGACTGTATTCTCTTTTGTGTATTTAAAGAGACATGCATTCTCAAGTCTCTCATCAACTGGTTGTTTATTGACTCTTGGGATTTAGAAAGGAAGATTCGCCAACATTATTCTCCTTCTTAGAAGGTGTGGAAACATTCATTCCCCTGCATTATCATAATCGTTTACACAATCTTTGAATTGTGTACATTTTCCTTCCATGCACTTCTATAATGGCATTGATTGTAACTACAAGGCGGGATTATGGCTTTGAAATGATGGAATGGTTGTAGTGTAATTAAATTTAACTATTAATCATCCTTGGTCTACATGGAGTTTTGACGTGGCTCATAAGTGTGTATTTGTTTGTGTATTTGGACGACGCTACAGCTCGTGGTGCTAGAGATGAATCGATTGGGAATGCTCGTAGATCTGGCTCATGTCTCGGCCCAGACTATGAAAGATGCTCTGGCAGTATCCCGGGCACCTGTCATCTTCTCTCATTCAGCTGCCTCTGCCCTTTGTAACCACTCTCGCAACGTACCTGACGAAGTTCTTCGACTCGTGGTCAGTACACTCTGTGCATATACCTACGTTCTTCCCCTAGCTTTCCAATAACGGCAAAGAATTATGATCATGATGTGCCATGTATGTACATGAAGGGATGACATGATAAACCATTTATTTCCAATGAGTTGACAACTTTTCACAATAACGTTTTTCAGGCTGCCAAAGGAGGCCTTGTCATGGTCAGCTTTTACAACGTGTTCATTGCCTGTAACGAGACGGCCTCATTGCATGATGTGATCGGTAAGCGAGAAATAACGATATTCATGAAATATATTCCACTCCTATACGTCTATTTATTCGCGTTATCATAATGGAAATCCAAGGGATGTTTATGTGAAACATATTTTTTCAGTTTATTACTTAGAATGGGAATTGATTCTATTTTTTTCACAGCCCATATCGAGCATATCCGGCAGATCGCAGGTGTCGATCATGTAGGGATCGGTGCTGGATTTGACGGAATAAATTTGTAAGTGAAAAGAATATTTTTTCTTGACGCATATCCTTCTCTTTCTGACTACCTCACTCCTCACTCGGCTCCGCTACTTTGCAATTCATGAGGAGGAAGATAAGCGCGTGTAAATTTTAAAGGGACCGAATATAAGTGTGTGTATCCTGACGGTAGTAGGATGTGTCCCATCCCTAGACTTTGTTGACCAAGTCGTAAAAGCAGTAGTTTCAAACTATGAAGGAAGAAGACGGGTAGATAAAATAAGTGAGAGAGCAGAATTGGCAAACTTTCTCCACATTTCTGTAACAACAAGCATGCGAATACGCATGCAGACACAAGCAAGTAGTAGGGAAACTGATGTAAACCTCACATTGTTTTCATGAGGACACTATGAATCCCATATCTGTCCGGCCATGGTGGCAAAATTGGGTTTATCTAACTCGCAACTCAGTTTACTCGAGTAGCTGTACGCATGGATACGACCATATTGTTTATATAATGTAATGAGTTTTACGAAAGGAAACTTTTGGTAACAAGATAGGCGTCACGATGAGGAGAACGAGGAGGAGGAGGAGGACAGGACTGTTTTTTTGGTTGAGGGAAAGTCATGTCGGAAAAAGTTGATAATAGGTAATGATAAATTTTTTTGTTACACACACACACAAACGCAGCGTACCTTCAGGCCTGGAGGATGTCAGTAGGTACCCACATCTGATCGAAGAACTACTCAAGGATGATACATGGACTGAACTGGATTTGAAGAAGTTGGTGGGGATCAATTTTTTACGAGTCTTTCGCCAGGTGGAAACGGTATGCGTTCCTTTTTTTCCTCTCTCTTTTCTTACAAGAGTTTCTCTTTATTATCTCCAATAGTTTACCCCTCCCCAACATCCTCTCATTCCTGCCCTTTTGGTGCCACCTATATCAACTGGTTCATCTATTTTTTAGTATTTCTCTCGTGGACAATTTTTCTTCTTACTCTCTCCCTCTCTCCCGCTCATTCCTCCAGTCTATATTTGTTCCACTTCTATTCTTCTTTTGCTTCCCTTTCAAACTCTCGTTTCTCTCCAGTGGTGCTGATCGAGAAAATGTCTGTACACAGAGGTAGTTTATTTTCTTCTCTTCCCTCCGCTCCTGTAGAAGCCCATTCTCCATATGACAGGATTTGCCAACCCTACTGATTTCCTTAATATAGTCCCTGCTTATAAGAGGAAGGAGTAAGAGAAAAGGTTAAAAATGGCGAGTTTGGTGGAACTGACGACAAAGGACTGACTGCATGAGCATCCCATTATTTCCTTAGCTCTCCCCCTTTAGCTCCTGATTTGACTCAAGTACTACACGGTGCTTCTTCTTCTTCACTGCTGCAGCAGTAGGAAGCAGCCAGTCTGTGAAAATGCCTTGGCAGTCAGCCTTGTGTATTTTCTATATGTGCGTGCGTAAGTGGTTGGAGAAAAGCTAGCAGATCTACTTGAAATACACATTTTTAAAGGCCGTCGTATAAATCATGTACTGCGGGTCACACGAGCGGCGGCGATGGCGGTGGTAGTAGAAATAGCAGCAGCAGTAGAAGCAGCAGCAGCAGCTTAGTTTGATTCTTCAAAGAAAAAAAAAGGGGGAAAGAAAATGTAGCCAATGTTCTCTACTAAATCTCTATAGTCTCTTTTTGTCTTGACAATGTATATAAATTGTGCTTTCTCTGGCCTTTACTCATCCTCCTGCCTCTCTTAGAGACTAGCTACTATTTCAAGGCTTTGTCCAGCTTTAAAGGATGCGCATGGGCTGGACAGAAGTCACAAAGTAATGATTGATGCCGTATGATGGCCTTAAATGGATCGGCCCAATTGGCTTTCAATCTGATACTTTATTCTGCTCAAGTTCCGCAGCAGTGGTATGAGCTGCAGAGGTAGCTCCTACATGCACTTTCACCACTTTCTCTCCGCTTTCACTAAGGAATTACTTGGAATTTCGTTGATGCTGTTGGTAATAATGCTATTGATGAACATAGGACCGGTTTTTGGTATCATTTTACTTGTTCATGCAGAAAATAAGAGAAATTAATCTGGCGGTGGTGAGCAAGATTGTAGCATTGACATTTCAAGTGTGAGCATTGGGTTATTAGTTGAGATGGATGCGTATAAAAGTGTAGTGAGGCCATTGACATGAGAGGAATTTTGGTGGTGAAAGTGGCAGTCTACACGTGTATTTAGCTAATGAGGCGGATGGAGTTTTGAGTGAAGTATATTACAGATTTTCTCGGCTGCTGCCGTTACTGCCATTCTTGAGCAGAAAAACTATTCAAGGTTACTTAGCCAAACAAGAAAGAGGCAGAGGGAAAATGTGGAGCAAGTTTTTCCATGCTTGTTTCATGTTGTTCTCGCTCTTGCAGTTGGAAGAATGGAGGTAATCAATATTAAAGAAAAGTTTTTCTCCCCTTTGCTACATTTCGCATTCTCTTCTTGTTGGGCCATGGAAGCACGGGAGGGTAAAATCATGTCCGTGTACATATATTTTACGATTGTTTGATGGCTTGATCAGGAAACTCGGTCGTCGCCGCCACCGCTGCCGCCGCCGCCTTTTTCCTTCGCCATAGTTTTTCCCGTTTGCTAGCTTGACTATAGTAATTTTATACTAGCATGCTTTCTCTTTTGTAGATACGTGATGACTGGAAGCGGCTGGGAGTAGGGCCGATTGAAGAATGGATACCTCGGGATGATTTAGAGGGTCACCCCACGTCGTGCACTTACTATGGTTCCATTTGAATCAGCTTGTACTACTTATCTACTCCTATGCCTGTCGTCTTCATCTCCCTCTCCTGCCATTGGAACAACGACGTATGAAAAAGAACGTATAAATACAATACAACTAGAGTGATGGAAAAAAAGATGGCCTACTATCTTTGAACTGCTAAACATTTATGTATTTGTAGCCTGGATGGAACTAAGAGTTATTAAATTTCACTTGATTGCTAAAATTCTGTGAAATTTGATGATCGTGCTGATTTGTGACAGTGTGCAATATCTCACGCAGGAGAGTGAGTGAGAGTGAAGAAGGGAAGTATGTGTGAGTGAAAATACTTTCTCTTTTCTGGTCTCCAATGGAACTGTTATTAACAAAGCGACAAGTTCTTCTTCCTTCATCATCATCATCATCATCATCGTGGTGGAATGACTCCGACAAAGCAGTTGTTCCGGGCGGACGATGTTGTTGACGACGCCGACGTGGGTACATTTAGGAGGAGAAAGCAGGCAGAACGGCTTTCCGGCTCCGATGTTTTAATCTCTTATGAAAATCTGGAGAAATGTGTAAAAGTTTGAATGCTCTTTGGGATGGGCACATAAATTTTCAACGCCTGTGACGAAGACGCTGCTACCACTGGATGAATGAATTGAAGGCTTTTCTCTATATGTGTGTGTTCTGCTGTGCTGCCTTTCGCGTGCAAGATGAGGGAGGTAACTTTCCCTGTGCGACAACTTTTACTACTGTGTTCAAAACCAAGAAGTAGTCCCGTTCCTGAATGATGTATTAATAGTTGGAAATGGATTATTTTTTACTGTTCCCCCCTCCGTAAGAGTCATAATAATAATGGGAAAGTAACCATGATCATGGTGGAGGTAGGTAGAATAAGAGGGAATGCCGGAAGTTGAGAGTACGGACCATATTATAAGTCCAGCTTAACCATCGTTGGGGGAGTCTGACTGGACATTTAGTGCTCATTGGGAGCATATAAACGTCTCAAGTCTGAGCCGATTAACGTCCACAAGCCACACAGAGTATTCCATTGCTTTCTTCACTCACTTCCTCTCTCAATTTCTACCATTGCGGCTACATGGTTATTCTCACTCTTGGCCGACTTTTGATTGCACCTTGGAACCGATCCAGAGAGATTACCATGGATTCTAACATGCCTCATATAATGTTCTTCTTCTTCTTCCCATCATCATCATCACCAGCACCACCAGTTAGTAATCGTTCTTTAGTTGAAGAGGCCCAAGATGAAAATGGTAAGAGGTCTTTCCCTCCTCCTCCTCTCGGAGAATTCTCTTGAAAGAAGCTCGGAATTCCCAGTAACAATAACGTCATTGAGTAAAACTTTGAGAGCGGATCCAAAAGCTTCCTTTCTACGCTTAAAGTTAAATTGGCCTATCAACACCCCATGAATGAGTTGTCTAATAATAACGGCACGTCTTCTACAAAGTCAAGATAACCCTTCTCAAGTGAAACTTTCCACCGTTCATTCCACCTCCTACCGATGGGGATCCAAATAATAATAATCATAATGTGAATGCAATAGCTTCTATCGTGAAAGGTGGAACTCATTTGAGAAAATTTGGGCCATCCAACCAACCAGTACATCTTCTGCTATGCCCTTCCACGTGTCCAATATGCACCTCCGAAGAGTCAGAACGACGTACATAAGGAGCAGCAGTTGCCTCACAGGACCATGTGAAAAGCTACTGTTACTTTCACCACAGACTTTCACCCACAAAAACTGATGACTTTTTCCAGCCATCACCATCTTCATTTCGTTTGTCAACAGGCCATAAACTCCTACGTGGGATCTTGTTCCACCACGTCTTTTGTCATCACGTCCCACACGTGTCTTTGTGTGTATGTGCTCCTGATTCTGCCCATGTGTCGGAGGAGTGAGTGTGCTTTGGGAAGAAGAAAAACTAAGAGCCTTGTCGGATTCTCAAGACAAAACCATATTTTGCCACGTTTAATCTACAAGGAAATGAGCTAAAGGTGCAGCTGTGTGAATGTTACTTTCTCCGCTGGGAAAACAAGGGGAGGAAAAGTCCTTTGAAAGAATAAAATTCAATCTTTTCCGGCTTATCATTACATAAGGACGTCCTTGTGGGGGGAAAATAACGGTGTAAAAATTACGGCCTCATCAATCATCACCCAGAAAAATGGGGAAAGTCAGAAGAATTTTTTTATTTCCTCCAGAAAAATACGGCATAAGGTCACTGGAACGAATAACAATCAGCTTGGATGATGAGTTTTCCTCCGTGAGTGTGTGTGTCTGCCTCTGTGCGTGCATGTGTGGTGGGACTACACAGACATTATTTTCTTCGGCCATTATTTCCTCATTGTGCTCACACCATTATATGATTGCCATGCGTGAATGTGGAACAATGGACATTGGAAAAAAGTGATTTGAATGAGTTTTAAACTTGAAATTTTATAAAAGTGAAACACGAAAACTGTAGTGTAAACAGAGGGCTAATGAAATACTAATGGTGAATGCTTTGTTTCTACTTTTTCGACTACGACGGATGATAACTCCCGCCTCTGTTACGTCCCAATAATAATAATAAAAAATAATACTAATAATAATGAAGATAATAATAATAATACTAAGAATACTACTACTTACATGTGTGTAATAATTTTCACGGCTGCCGCCTGGCTGGCATTCTATTATACTATAATTGCCACTACTGTTTTTGTCACAATTCCAATATTGGCTGACAAGGTCCCCGTAGTAAATTTATGTCAAAGAGTAAAATAAATGTGTTCTTCTTCTTTACTTATGCGACAAACGACCATAAACTACCTCGCTCCCTCTTACACATTAATTCCGTCCGTTTCTATTGCTGCCCCTTGTAGTACTGACCTGCAGTTGTAGTAGTAGTCGCGTATAGTACATACATTTCATAGGTCGTAATCCTCATATTATTATCATTATTATCCTCCTTATTATTATTATCATCATCATCATCATGAGTTATGAGTGGAAAGAAAATAAACAGGAAGACGCTTATAAAGGTCTGCCCAATGGCTAGTTGTAGTACTACAAGGAAGATGATAGTGCTGAAGT
>JAQFYD010000293.1:0-21799 GCA_034694225.1 Bourletiella hortensis | reverse complement strand
CAGTCATTTTCTGCAAGACCCTACTTTCATTTGGTGAAAACATGATTTCGAAATTCGAACGTATTTTGAAGTTATTTGAGAAATAAGTTGTGTCTATCATTCTGAATCACCCTGTGGATTGCCACGTGGTCAGGGGTGGCGCATTGTTGATTTGAAATCAGTAGTTATGTATTGTAATGGGCTCCCAGCTCATCTCGATTCGAGACCATCTCCAGCAGCGGCATCACCATCTCCAGCAGCATCATCCCATGGGTACTCATGTCATCTCGTTCAGTCCATGTGTTTACTGGGATTCAGCATCTGGGCACTAGAGATACAGGCATGCATTGGTACATCATATGAAATGAAATGGGAAGTCTCAGCATCATAAAAATTTATTATTCTACCAGGCTCAAGTGTTGTATATGTATCTCACACAATTCCAATACATTAAGCTTATGCTAAGGTGTTGTTTAAAGTGTTCACAATGTACATATGTTCCATACGGAGTATAAAAGTCCGTACTGAGGATTCACGACCAATCCAGCTATAGAAATTAAACAGAGCAGGTCATCATCACTTCGAGTCATTTTTAAATTTTTTATTTATTATGGCTGAAAATTCTACCAGTGACCCGCCAACTTCTGAAAATCGGAATAATCACAGTGAATCAGCTACTTCCGAAAGAGCTATGACACCTTTCTTCCCAATTACCGTATGGAGACTATTTGATCGAATGACGGGAGTAGAAGCGAATCAAAACGTTACACAAAACAGAGATATAGAAAGTGAACAAGCAGGCCATCGTTGCGGAGCCACATGCTGCCGCATACGTTCGCGCAGGAATCAAGATCAAGATGTGGAGCTGTCAGAAGTAGTGGTCAATGCACCCGGTTTACCACCTGGTCTTACAGAGGTAGATCTGATCCGGGAACGCCCCTATGACATGACGCCCTCATCTGAATTCCTCAGGGACGATCAATCAACACGCTCTGCACCTGAATCCGCCAGGGACGATCAACCCACACTAACTCAGCCCTCATCCGCAAGGTCTACCCCTACAATTCTGGCGGTGCCTCTTGGTCAGGATGTGGCGGGATTTATGGGCGTAGAGGACGAACCAGGCCAGCTTGTAGTGGAACCTCCAGAACTTATACACTCCAGGTGGTATGGTCCAATTGATGGGGGAATCAGCGTAACAACAAATAGACCCACTTACAGCCCATTCTTTAGATCCCTCACATGGCCTGAGGTTGACCACCTTCGGAGTCTACCAGGTGGTCCAAAGTTTATAGGCCGTGGACACGCAGGCCATGAGATCCATCGAATCCAGATTACACCAATTAATCTAGCTCGGGGAGAGAGAGCAATGTACAGTAGCGTCTACACCCGCCTAGAATCATTCAAAAGGTGGTATAAGTGGGACGTAAGCCCAAGTATTCTTGCCTATACCGGGTTCTTTTACGTTGGCGAGAGCGACATAGTGGAATGCTACTCATGTGGGCTACAGCTGTACGATTGGGTTAAGGAGGACGACCCTGTATCAGAACACGTTCGCTTGGCACAGAAGTTTTGTACCCACCTGGAAGAGCTGTTCAGTGATTTCGTAAGTCCAAGAATGCTGAATGGGCGCCCTGTGGATGAAAATGCCAGATGCATCATGTACCGGGAAGGTGGACCCCATAGTCCAGGTCGGGATTATGAGAAACGCCTCGCATCCTTCAGCTCCAAAGGCTGGTCGCTGACCAATCCGTCCCCTAAAGCAATGGTGGAAGCGGGATTTTACTGCTACGGACCAACGGCCGCTACTTGTTACTTCTGTGGATGGTCAATTGCTTCCTGGGAACAGAACTTGGATCCTAAGGCTGTACACAGTAAATTCTTCCCCCACTGTTTCCTGAGCCAAATCGAGCGAGTGCCCAAACCAACACCCATACCAGCCGGGGCTTCAAACGAGGAAAAATCCAAGGAATGTAACCTGTGCCTGACCAACGTGGGTAATGTTGTATCAGCTCAATGTCTTCATATCATCGGCTGTATGGAATGTGTGCTGAAGCTGAAAGATAACAAATGTCCAATGTGTAGAGCATACATTGGAGGTGTCATACAGATACGTATATAGGCTAGAATATTTTATATTTTTGTCATTTCTTCATTACACTTAATACAATAAACATGACTGAGAAAATTATAACCATCCTGAGTAACGCATCCCTCAATCATTATCCCGACAATAAAATCTCCAATTTCCGTAATAAACTCTACAGTCCTATCGCACTCGGTTCAGGTAA
This sequence comes from Bourletiella hortensis, assembly GCA_034694225.1. Taxonomy (NCBI): domain Eukaryota; kingdom Metazoa; phylum Arthropoda; class Collembola; order Symphypleona; family Bourletiellidae; genus Bourletiella; species Bourletiella hortensis. The sequence continues at coordinate 19,529 of JAQFYD010000293.1, read as the reverse complement.
TCATGAAATTGCGCTACTAAGCTGTTCATACAACGCAACAGAGATTATTGCTTACCCTGATGAAGTAATTGGTACATGGGTAGACTCATCCGAAAAACAGCATGCATTAAAGTCACCGTTCGCTATAACAAACTTTAACCAGTTGTTCCGGTACATAAATGAAGTCACAGGATATGAACTTTCATTCGACGCTTACGATTTTGTAACAGTTAAAGCTACACCTCCACCCTCAGCCCTATTCTTTAGTAAACGAATGAAGGACGTATTGGGTATAGCAGACATACGTTACAGGGGACGGGTTGTGGAAACACGAAAACACTACAAAACAGTGATTACAAAGACTGACTTAGTAGATTCAATCATACACTATAGCAATGATGATATAGCTTACACGAGACCACTAAAGCCTGGGGAAAAGGAGCCCGAGGGCGTAATGACTACGAAGATTCATAGCAATCTGGATACTTTTGACGTTGTAATGCTCTCTTTGAAGACGCTAGAACCATCAGTAAGAGATGTCATACGAGAAATGAGTAACAAATGGCGAATAACTATGCCTAAGGAAACAAAAGTAACATTCATGGATTGCAAGGAGTCGGACTTGGTTAACAATAAGGATGGTACGGTATCATTTACAGTGGAATATTTACATAAACAAAAATTTTTACGGAAAGGTGAGATGCTGTGGATATTTGATGGCGAACCCTTTTACTGCCCTAGTGATATATATACACACACTGATATACTCAAGTTACTCAGTAACATAAAGGGATTAATATGGTTCCGTACAAGAAAACAATGTTTTGGGTGGACATCTGAAGGGCCGAGGTACTTTGACTCAAGGATCTGGTTCAGTAGTAAAATGACAAAGTACGTCGGCTGGTACCCTGACCACTACTTGGCATATGATCCCAGTGAATTTGAGTACTATACTGGTGCATATCGTCCCGTAAGAAGCTTGGGACAAAGCCAGCTGCTGGTTTACTGCGACCTAATCCATCCCCAGAGCATTGGTGATGCAGTTGCTCCGATGCTGAGATGTTTTCCCATCCGTTACAACGGTGTTGAGCACTTATTTCCATCTCCTACCTATTTTCCAATTTGCAAAAACTATATAGACTCAATACACATGTATATTATGTGTGAAAACGGTAGCCCAGCACCATTTCAGTCCGGAACGTTCACTGCAACACTAGCTATACGCAAGCGGCTAACCTAACAGGTGACTAGGACAGGATGGAATACCAGCAGCAGCACCCAATCAATCTCATGTACTATAGCGGTTCACCATATCGTCAGTCAGGATTTGGTCTACAATTTTACCGTCGCAATGCATTTTCTCAGAAGGGTCGTGGACTAGGTAGTTTTTTTGCCAAGCTGATGAAATCTTTCATTCCATTTGCTAGAGATACACTGTTACCAGCGGCTAAAAAACATATACTACCGCATGCCACGCAAATGGCAAAGAATGTGACTAGGGATGTTCTCTCCCAGAACATGTCTCTTGGTGACTCATTGAAGCAGCATGGATTGGTAGCTTTAAAAGATGTGGGAGAAAGTGTTGGCGGCCAGTCTGGATCTGGGATGCATGGCCAGAAGACACGCAAGCGGAGTACTAGAAAGTCATATTTACCAAAGAAACCTATAAAACGGTTGAAGGTCAAAAAGAGCAAGAAGGTCAAGAGACATCTGCCTACGAATATTAATAAGAAAAGAAAACTGTCAAGACGTGATATATTTGGCTAACAAGATATGGCTGGGAAAAAACGTAGTTCTGATTCAACAATGGAGCGCCCTATGAATTTGATACGAAGTGAGTTGGATTTGTTTAATACAGAGGGCTATGATATGTCTATATTGAGTACTCAAACGGTGGAGTATTTCCCATCCACACCACTCACTGATTCTTTAGCACCAGTAACATTTAATATTCAGGGTACGTCTGAGCATTATGTTGATCTCAGTCAAACTAGGCTGTATATGAGGTTAAAAGTGACCAAGGATGATGGCACTGACATTGCCGATACTGATATAACGGTCCCTGTGAATAATATCCTTCACTCAGCATTCAGCCAATGCAGTATATTCTTAAATGAGCAGCAAATAACATCCCCCAATATGTACTACGCGTACCGTGCTTACTTGGAAAGATTGTTGTGCACATCTAAAGAATTTAACAAAACTCAATCCGTACTTGCTGGGTATTTCAAGGAGCATGACCCACTCAACACGGATGCCACAAAAGAGGATTCCTTAAAAAAGCGCCATGAGATGTCAAAAAAGTCTGCTGTATTTGAAGTGTTAGGTAGGCCTCATGCAGATATCTTTCACTGCGGAACATACCTACCCCCGGGTGTAAATATTCGTATATCATTAACCCGATCGCCTGATGCATTCGCACTGTACGCAGAGACAGGTACAGACTGGCGACTAAGTATTCTAGAGGCCAAAATGCAAGTCACAAGATACAAGATTCAGCCAGCAGTGGCACTGTCGCACATTAGCATGTGGGAGAATGGACATGTGGCAAATCTGCACCTAAATAGGGTTGATATTAAAAGCTATGGATTACCAATTGGTACATTAAATTCTGTAAATGAGAGCTTGATAGCAGGGGAACTCCCATCTCGCCTTGTCATAGCCATGGTCTCTACACAAAGAATGATAGGAGCCATGAGTGAGAACCCATTTGTCTTTGGAGGTCATCATCTGACTAATATTAGTGTGTCCATCAATAGTGATGTTCATGACTCACGTGATCTAGAGGTGAGCTTTGAAGCCAAGACAAAGAGAATTAAAGAAGCTGTTCACAATTTGTACCGATCCATTGGGATCGCAGAGGTCGACACAACCATTGACTTGACTGACACAGACTTTGAAAACGGTCGCGCACTATTTGCTTATGATATAGCAACGGCAGGTGATGCAATTCCTTTGCCACGCCACGGCAACATTAAAATTGACTTAAAATTTCTCAGACCTACAAGTGAAGCGCTTACAGTACTTGTTTACACAGAGACTCCTTCAGTGCTCCATATAGATAAAAATAAGAACGTATATTTTTCCAATTCAGCTCCTATAGCATGATTGGGGGAGAAGTCTACGAAATTTTAGAGACTATATGCCAACCTCACAATGCATTTTTTGATGTTCTTGGATGTGACATGTTGAAATCAGTACAGCCAATGCGTTGGCCTGTGGCATTGATTGTGAACACCAAACCGGCTCCTCAGGCTGGACACTGGTGTTCTTTTTTTATGCCCAACGAGCAATCTCCTATAGAATTCTTTGATGCCTTCTGCTTTCCTCCAGCCTTATACAATGAAGACTTTATGATATTTATGAACAGAATGAGTGACAGGCAGTTAACCATGCCGCGTGCTATTCAATGCTTAGACTCAAGCTTTTGTGGCCACCATTGTTTACGCTATCTGAGTTCAAGGCTAAACAACAATTCCATTGAATTCATATATACAAATGTACTTAGACCTGGATGTAGGAGTAATGATTCACAGTCAAAATTTTTTGTCGACAATGTAAAAAATTGGATAAATTTCCGCAAGCGGCTAGTAAGGTTGTAGTGAGTGATATAGAAATGTGTATAATGAACATGTATTTTATTTAGAATGGTTTCCAATCTACATGTCTTTTGCTTGGACTGTTCTTATTCTTAGAAAATCGTACTTTCTTTTTTGGCTTCAACCCAGCCCCCGTTTGATGGCTTCTCTCGTAGAAAAAAGTTGTTGGAATTCCAGCCTGCTTCATCTTGTTATGAACTTTTGTCAACCCTGCAAAATTACTCTGCTTTGTGTCCCTACCGTATAGACGCCTTAGTAGCTGTTCATATGTTGAATCATGGGCCCTGCCGTCCACAATGAGTTTGCCGTTAATATCCTTTGTAACACCATGAACCTCTAGAAATGTCTCCAAGAGCTGTTTCTTTTGCTGTTCGTCTGTCGGAATGGTACTGGTTGTTGTTGATGAACTGGTTGGTACCGGGGTCTCATCCGCTTCTTTCATTTTCTGTGCAATTTTCCGAACGGTTTGATGATAAAGCCGAGGCTTCATTTCTTCTGGAATAACCGAACTCTCTAGGATTTCCTCCTTCTCCTTTATCAGTCGATCAGTAGGATCTGCATCCATGCCTAAGAGTTTATTATAAAGTGTCTCGGACACGAGACGCATTTTTCTCATCGACATCGTCATTTACTCTTTACCGAGATAGGATGACAAGACGCTCGTTGCCAGTGATGCTAACAGTGGGATAAAGAAACTGCCACCTCTTTGCAGGAGTCTCCTTTTGTTACTGATTGAATTTCTTTTGCACGCAAGTAATTTAATCTGGCGTTTATGCTTTTTTAGTTTCTCTCGTTGCCTATTTGAGAATGGAATGTTACCAAGAAGAAGATTTTTGGCTGTCTCGCTCAGCGAACGAATCTCTTCTGAGTTTGCGTATTTCATCAAGTCTTTAAACTTGCGACGGCATTTAGTCTTAGAGCATTTTTTAAGGAAATAAAGATTTTGCTTAATGCGCTTCATCTTACTGTCAATGCTTTAATGATTCTAAGACGCTATATGCTCATTAATATATACCTGCGTGTTAACACTTGAATCATTACTCGAAAACATGAGACCGACTGACATAGATGTTGTCTTACGACGAATGTACCTAAATAAAAGGTACAAGTCTTCATTTACGGGAGCCCATGCATTCTATAAGAGTTTGCCGGACCATTTACAGAATTCGGTAAAAAAACCTCAAGCTGTAAAGATATTACAATCTATCAAGGCCTATGCACAAAACAGACCAGCGCCACGTCGCTTTAAGAGGAGAAAAGTAATTGTACATGGAATTGACGCTCAATGGGTAATTGACTTGGCTTGTCTACCAAGGCTAGCAAGGTATAATAACAATTACAAGTATATCTTCTTCTGTATATGCGCATTTTCCAAATTCTTGTGGTGTATTCCGATGAAAACGAAGACGGCGGAGGAGGCCTTGAAGGCCCTGAAGAGTATAATAAAAAATTCAGGCCGGAAACCGCAAAAGATTCAAACGGACAGAGGTACTGAATATCTCGGGGTGTTTAAGCGTTACTGTGACTCACTAGGCATTCCTATATTCCATGTTGAGAGTGAGTTGAAGGCCTGTATTGTAGAACGTGTCATCCAAACGATTTTAAACAGGGTTTGGCGTTTTTTGCAGCATAAAAATTCTTTTACGTGGTACAAGGTTCTGCCTGACATGGTAAGAAATTATAATGCATCAAAACATTCCAGTACAAAGTTTTGTCCTAAAGACGTTTCCCCGACCAATGCTGATCAAGTATGGAATAATCTGTACGGAAAACACGAGCTAAAAGCGATCGACAAGCCTGCGTTCAACGTTGGGGACAACGTTTTAATTTCTATATTTAAAAACAAGCTCGTTGAGAAGGGCTACGATAAAAAATTTCACGACGAAGTCTTTACAGTAGACAGAATTTCGGACACAAACCCAAGAATGTACTTTTTAAGAGACGCTAATGGTGGTAAGGTCGGAGGGGGATTTTACCGAAAAGAGTTAAGTAGGATCTTCCTATAAAAGGCTCAGATTTTTTAGCAAGATGCATCAGTTGACATTATTCTCCGAACGTGGAAGGCCCTGTCATTAAGCAAAAAAGACACTAGAACCTTGTGACACCGGATCTGAAACCAGCATGGCTAGCCAGATGTTTACAAACCGTAAATTTCCAAGTGGGCAGTACGCTACCTATCCCCAGCCAAGGCGTGTACATGGGTTTGCAAATAATTACTCGGATCAAACTTCCGATGAGCACTTTTCGCCAATGGAAACAAATAGCGTCGTACTTGGGCCACCCATGGATCATAAACAGAACCGAAAAGGTAAAGTATAATTACAAACTTTTCTAAAGTTGCTTTCATTATTTATAAATCTCTAACCGAAATTTTGTAATTATACTTTACAGTTGCGAATAACCCAGATGGCATATTTCGACCCGCCTATACGACTTTTCACACGTTCAACCCTAACAGGCGAATTCGGTATTGGTTCAGCCGGGCCGGGGCGGACAACAGGGCGTATTTCAATATCAAGCGTATGACGGCCACCAATGACGTCATGGCAGTAAACTACGAAATGAATCGTGTTCCAGAGGCTATTGCACATAGTGTGTACCTATACATGCTATGTCGCTACAACATTTACGAGCTCCATTGGGTTCTAAACAATTGTCTGGACATGATTGAGACATGCGCCCTTTTCAACCCAGAAAAAGCTATCGAGTATAGCATGATGAAGAACGAAGAGTTTCCGAGGGCCGTTGCTAGGCCGTCACCAACAAATAACAACGAACGTGAGCGGTCTGAAAGGGAAGAAGGGGAAGTTTTGGATGATGATGATGATGAGGAGGAGGAGGTTGATGATGAACCTGAGGGATTACATGTTGTTCAGTAGTTTTATCACCCTATTTTTCTAGTTTTATTATCTTATTTTCAAAACAATATTTTTAGTTTACAACCTTATTTTTCGATATTTTTACCGGCACGTCAAATAAACGGACAACATTTTCTTTCGTATAAAATCTCTGAGTAAAAATCATTTCAGCATCATTCACATTTCACTGAGCTCTGTATTCACATGGCAGAGACCAATAGTACAAGCACTGCTAGCGACAACGACAACTCTCCCATATTCGTTGGCCTCTTTATTACCCTAACTTGGATCATAATTATTCTGTCAGTTCTACTTTACGAAAGCAAAAATAACAAGTATCGCTGCTCTCTCTCAGTTTTTGTTAGCTCGCTCGAAAATGGAAACACAACAGAATATACCGGAGTTGGCTACCTCAAGGAGAAATAATACTAGTAAGTCTTGCTTTTTCTTTCACCGCCGCCGCCGCCGCGCCCGCTTCTTCTGCCCGAGCGGGCAAATAGTGGGGGAGGTGTAACTAACTGCCCCTCCCTCCCTTCCCTTCTCCAGCTCTTTCCATATTTCTCCCTAAAAAATAAATTTTGATTGTTTCAGATGCGAATGCTGGGTACGGGCAGCAATCCATGGAGAGTCTTATTCAAGGAGCAAACTCTAATGTCCCCTCCATCACTGACTTCAACCGTCAAACCGAGGCTATGAAGCAGCAGCAACAGCAGCAGCAGCAGCAGCAGGGGGTTTTCCCAATTGACTCTCAAGACATTGACACTATGCTGAACACGGAAATAACTGCTTCCCAGCGTGATGCTGCCCTGGATGACTTGGAGCAGTATCTAACCCAGCCGGGTAGTGCTGGTGCTGAACCGGAAGAATCTCAGTCGGATATCTCCCCACCAGCTTCGCCATTTCTACAACCTCCCGTGCAAGCACAGCGAAAAACTAAGAATGCTAGGGCCAAGCCTTTGCAAAAGACTACAAAGTCGAATCCAGCACCAGCTAGATCCCGAAAGGCAGTTGGGGCTAAGAGGAAGATTGCGGATGACTTTGATTCGGACGATGATGATGACTTTCGGAGTGTGCCCCTGACTCAGAAAAGTCCTCCAAAGCCGCGTTCCTTTAGAAATGTCAAGAGGACTTCTACACCTATGCCACGAGCCATACTTTTACCAACACGATCCCAGAAGCCACTACCACCTAAACCACGTGCCAAGAGGGCCACTGCTCAACCGCCAACTCGTCCCGGGTCTCCACTTCCCTCAACATCGGCCCAAGCCAGAGCTGAGGCTCAATCAACGTTATGCCGATTCGAGTTGACTAAAAATGCTTACAAGGGTAAAACTCCCTGCGGTTCTAGCTGCAACCCACCAGCTCGCAAGCGCATACAAGTGATCAACATTGAAGACTCGCCACCGGAGGTGATACAAGATGAGGATGCTAACCATGCTACAGGGGCAGTGAATGGTCCATCAATTGCACCGGCTACTTCGACCGTGTCAATTCCGGTTCCGTCAGCTTCAGCCGCTCCAACGACTGCTACTACTGCAACAACAACATCTACCGAGGCAGCAACTACCACAACTACTTCATCAGCACCTGTGACTGGTGGTTTTCGAGAACCTGAACCACTCATTCAACCAAGGATGACTGCTACTAACAGCGAAGTACGTGACAATATGCCTAAGCGTGTGCAGAGCAACATTCCATTTTTTCAGGATGTGGAATTTTTTATGGGAAATTTCCCTGGTCATGGTGAAGCCATTTTGCTCCGAGGCGTAAGAGATGGTAATGTTATGTGTATTTCTGTCAAAATGTTTTCCAGAATTGCAGGTGACATTCTTGGTAGAATGGCTCAAGCCCTGAGATAAGCCTCTACTCCTTCATTATTTTTTTTCATTTATCATTATATTTCATTTATCCATTCAATAAATCATTTCCTCACATAAACTTTGCTCCCTTCATCTGCGAACACGTCATTTCTAATCCGTAAATCATCAGCTTGCTGCTGACTAAGGTCAATAAATAAATATTTGTGCGGCTCTGAACATGCATCTTTGAAAGCCTCCTCTAACCATTTGGACTTTTGACCTGTCATCTGTACTCCAAGGCATCTCAAGGCTGTCATCTCCCTTGGATTTTTGAAAAGGCAAATATAGTGGCAATTTAAAGACAGGGGCCGCAGGCCCGGATGAAAAAATATTTGAGTTAGCACGCATATACTTAGATTTCTGTGATGACTTTCACGGACGAATGCATTTACTACATCAGGTGACTTGCTACACTCGAGCATTAAGTCGTCCAATACATATAACATGGGTGAATTGGATTCATCACCAAATTCCTCCGGTAAACCTGCATGAAATGAGACCTTTGGACACTCTTTAGCCAGTTGTGCAAAGTATTGTGGTTGTGGTGCACCATAACAGTAGACAATACGCTCTAATGGTGTGTCAATAACCTCGTCGTGTCTTAGGATGATGTTGCGTACAAGGAAAGACTTTCCAGCCTTGGTCGGTCCTTTTTAAGAGTAAAAAATCTGATGAGCGATATGAGTTTTTCTTTTAATGTTCGTTGTGAATAATATTATGTACCTGAGATGAATAAGTTGAATGGGTGGCTTAATTGATATTTGAATATACGTCCTTCCATTTTCGTTTCTTTTTATTGACTAACATAGTTTATTTACAAAATCGGATATTTATACATTAGGTCTTGGTATTTTATAATGGCCGTAAGCTAGGGATGTTATATTGTTTACATAGTGTCTTTTGTTATCGAATGTGGATAAGGCTGTCTTTGTAGTTTCTACTGTATAGATACGATGGGCGAGAGATTGAAAACGTTTAGAAGTGGCCGTTGTACGTTCACCATCTTCAGAAAACAAAACACGCTTATAATCATCAAAGCAAAGCTTCTTTTTTACAAAATTACGATCAACACCCTTAGCTTTCATCTCTAAATAGTCCAAAACTGTTTGATATGCATATAACTTAGCCTTTAAGAAGCACAAACGCTTAATAGGCCCCCCTACTGCCGAAACATCTTTGAATTTTCCCCTTACTTTTCTATTCGTAGCGTCATACATGCCCTCGCCAAGTATAGGATCATTGGGCAAATAGTCAGAGCGATCCAGCCACTTGCTACTAATTTCAGGGTCCCTCATGTCCCTGTACACATCCTCACAACGTAGCAATACTCCCACGGAATCCGTGTCTGTTAAAAGTAGTGACACATTCTCGTGGCCATACTGTTTTATTAAAAAATTATAAAAAAAGTCTGTCATGTGCGCCTTAGATTTTGCTAAGCAAGTCACGCCTGTATATATTGGAGTATCTAGCTTAACCGCTACAGTCTTCATTGTTATCAATACCATAGTCTCACTGATTATCATAATGTCAGAGATGGTGGCCTTCTTAGCCAAATTAATGGCGGACTTTCTTAATTTTACAACGTTAACTCTCTTGCGATCTCTCTTTTGCTCACAAGACTTCCCGTACGCTGAATTGATAAAGATCTTCCAGAAGAAGCTCTCGTAAGCGTCAGTAGCTGCTGCTCGCTTGTTTGTACACAGCTCGACAAAGGAATGCATCCAGGGCCTTTGATCAAAACGTAAGGCCCTATGAATTCTATCTAGCCGAACGCCTACGTCAATGTACCTTTTTAATTCAGAATAGTGAATGACATAGTGCTTTCTTGGAGTTAGGTCTGCTATAAGCTTTGGTGTCTTAAGGCTACAAGTCGATAAATTCAGTTTTTCCATCAGATTTTGTTGGTACGGGGACATTTCACTCTCGTCGACTGTTCTACGCACTGGACAAGGTGGGTAGGCATTAAATCTATCATGATCCTTCTCATCAAAGCTCAGATCAACCTCAAAAAAGTATCCCTCACTGTCCTCTTCACCTAGTGACATGATACGCTCTTGAGTGAAAAGCTCCAACTCAGACTCGGGTACCCATGTGAAGTTGCCCACAGGAAGACAACCACTCAGTGCATACGGATAAAGCTGGTTCGCGTCTAAGAAAGCTATATATGTAGTCTCTTTCTCTGGGTCAAAATCTGGGCAGTATGGATTGTTACTCTCAGCATATCGAATATCTCCACCGCCCGCGTAGCCTCCACGGAGTGCGCTTTCGATAAACTGGTATTGATCATTATCAGTCAGCAACCGGAGCTCTACTTTAGTGTGCTTTAGGGCAGCGGTCCAGGACACACTTGGTAAGGATAAAAAATTTGCGGGATCAAGTTTAAATTCACGGAAGCATATCTCCTCGAATTTAGTATATGCATCCGCCAATATGGTAACATCTGCAAGGTTGTACAGCATTGTCCATTCTCCCATTGACTTTATATCAAAGGCGTTCCACACCTGCCCGGCAAATGCATACAGCTCGTCAGCTAATGGCTCATCTCTGAGCTTGTCGTAAAACTCAGACTGATCTGGGAGCCTGTCATACTGAAAATCTTGTACAGACTTGACAAAATCATATGGGTACACTTGTTTTTGATAGAGCAGACTAATATTATCTTTAGCGTTTGGGTAACATTCCTCAAAAATGGCTTTCGTCGTTGGGAATGCCTCTGGGCCAATCTGGGCCAGAATTTTACCTTGTGTACTTAGAGAAGAGTTTAAGAAGCGATAAGAATCTAAAAATGTCAGATTCCACTTGGCCTTATGTTTCTTGTCTTCACTATTGTCTACCCAATTAATAGCCATATATTTTTCCCCAGAATTGGGTATGATAGAAATAGACCCACCCATCTTGTCCAGCCCAAGGATTAAAGAATGCCCATCATATCCACTTAAATTGTGAAAGAAAACTGGACAGGATAAATTAGCAGCTCCCACCAAATTACAGCTGGAGTGGGCTAGTGCTATAAATTCTAAAGTTTCATGTGAGTGATGACGTACAGTGCGCCATTTTGTATGCATGTCATATTTGTGATCAAAGAGAGCATCATTTAACGCAGGATACTTGGTTTCAGAGGTGAGGAAAAGTGGTTCGTCACAGAAGTAGCAACTCTTTTGCTCTCTGATAAGCTCGTCACTAATGTCTTCAGGGGCGTTGAGCATAAAATTAAAAGACTTCTTCTGCTGCTTTACCAAAATTGCCCTCAGCTTTGTCCCAAGCTCCTGTATGTCCTTTAAAAACGTTTCAACAACATCTTCAGAGTCGCTCTCAGCCAAGTAAGTCTTATAAGAGTAAACGCTATTCTTAGAATCAACGACGACATATGCGTAGCCTACCATCGTATGTTTCTGTAGATATTTAGTTTTCCCACCTGTAGTGCCCCGCTGATATACATATTGATGATGATTGGGTACCTTGTTCATTTTGGGGACGGTATGGGGGACTGGAATATCAATAAGTCGACTTTCGAAATCCGCAAAGACCTTGAAAGCTACCGGTATCATTTTACCATAATTACGAAACTTTAGATTTGCTGCATCTCCGACTGGAAATTTAGGCTTCTGACACCCGAGCTGAGCGCAAAACCGCTGATGAGTGATAAGATTCTGCTCATTTCCAAAAGTTTGCAAGCAATATGGACAGTAATGTTGGTTATTACGACATTCCCCAGCCAAAAGTTTATTCATGTCCTTCACCGCAATGAAATGGCCAGTACCCTCATTTTCTAGCAATATTAAACTGATTGTTATTGCGTCTGGGTTGTTATTTTTGGAAACATACAGAGGATAAAGACATTCTTTTATCATACGATGCGCAATAAGCCTATGTGCTCTTGGTCCGCCTTTGTATTTAGTAGGATCATACTTTTCCTTATTAGCATATTTATCTTCAAATCCCAAAACGACTACTCTATACTCAGGATTCAGTCTTTCAAATATTTTTACTTGGTTCAGGGTCATTGGTAATGAAAATTTCTCTAACCCCTTCAGACTTTTTAGTGAACGCCTATAAGTATCCATTGTTTCTTGGATTGATTTACGTGCCCACCCGTTCATATACATGCCACCCCTATTGACACGTCTAACCACCCTTCTAGCAGCTAGAAGTGACCAGAAAAAACATGCCTGAGCATCAAATACTCTACTTTCTACTCTACATTTTTCCTCAGAATTATTTACATTAATTACATGGTTTCCCTTGTACTCCTTTAACAGCCATGGTGTGGGTACATAAGTACCAGCCTCTAGGGGACTGTACTCAATTGTGACGGTGCGAAAATGTATGATACGATTTACTCTTAGACCTGATGTCGCTTTAACAAACTTAGCAACCCGGTCCTCTACAGACTCCAAAGTCCTCTTTACAAAATCAGGTATTTCAGAGGGATGCAGCAATATTTTCATGGTACCTTCAGCCCCTCGTTCACCTTCAATGTTATTAAACCATGCATAAATCCAATTATCTAAATGATCCGATGGTATAATCCTCTCAAATTCAATGTAAAAGCGTAAAGATGCCTTTATGCCTTTCTTACTGGAAATCTCATTAGCGAGCGTATGATATAGCCTTCTATGCACGCATTGGACTAAATTACGCACATCCTTAAAATCGTATCCATTTAGATTAAAGTCTCGCTGTGTAATACAGTCTAAGGCGTTTATAGGCTGATACATGGGCAAAGAGTCAAAAGATGGCCTTCCCTCTGCGGGATGCATATGGTGGTTATGTAAAAGTTTATAGGAAGTAGACCAGAAACCTACTAGATGTTCAGGGCAAAATAAATTTTCATGACCTTGTTCGAGTTCCAAATCCTCGTCGGCAGATCCGTCCGGTGACTGTTGATTTCTAGGGGTCAGATCCTCCTCCTCATCGTCCTCCTCCACAGTGTCACTATCACCGCCAGTCAAACTAGTGTCTCGTAATGTGTCAGTAATATCATCCATTGAATCCTCCATCACTTCACTGTGTTCATTAGTTTCAGCACGACTGTTCATAACTGTGTTGTCAAGCTGGTTCTGTGATTCATCATTTAGTACACCACTCTCAAGACTGGATGAGCTATTACTTGGTATAAGTCTGTTCATAATGTTAGTAAACATAGCACGTTCACTATCGGGATTTTCCCCGTCACTGGTGGCATACGTTTCACAAAATTCACTCCAAATGTCATTCACTGAGTGTGCTTTGTGCTGGTCTGATGTGTTGTAATAGTCCTCCTCTGCTGCCAAGTTATACAAAAACCATAACCCAGATTCGCCATCACTGTTGTCCTCCAGCTGATTCAGTTGATTCAGCAGTGCTTGATCCTAATAAATTTTAAAAATATATGCATAAGTTTTGTCATATGCTAATTCAATTATAGTCAACAACATAATTACAAAGTTAAAAAATTGATTTATTCAGTCAAAAATGAAAGTTTTAAGACTTAAATGTTAATAAAATCAATGTAAATATAGCATAACATTGTATCTCTAACGATAGTGTCTCACCCTGGGTTCACGTATGGCAGATGAAGGTCCTGCAACTTCTCCGTCAGGTTCACCCTCCTGCTCCAGCTCCCGCTCCAGCTCCTCCATGGATGCTTCCGTAGCCTCAAACTCGATCAAGTCCCCGACACGTTGACGTTCCAACACACGCGCATATTCACTGTTTGTTAAAGTTCCATCACTCCAGTTGGTTTTTCCAGAACGTGCACTTACAGCGTCGTCATCATGATCAGTCACCCCGGAAATCATGCTAAGAGCGTCATCATGGTCTATGCCCTCCGGGTCCGGGACCTCCGGGTCCAGCACCTCATTATTGTCGATTGCCTCTGGGTCCGGGGTGTCACTTGAAGTAGACTCCCGTTCTGGCATAGAAATATTCATGAAACATTAGTTGGTTGTATATAACATACTGGTCGCAATGGTGACCGGGCAACACTAGTTTCACATTGTTATTATTATTATCACTTACCACTTTCAGAGTCAGAGTCTTCAAGATGATCCAAATTTCTAACGAATCTTCCGCCCCGCCGACGCCTCTTTGCAATGTTACGGTTGATCCCTTCAGTTTCCGAAGCAACAGATTGCGAATAGTCAGATTCAGAGTCATCAGATTCCGTGTCCATAGGTGGTGGTGGTGGTGGTATGGTTTCTGTAATAGCAACATAAAAAAATTAGTCGGATGTCGGCTAGCTTGTGCGTCCCAAAAAAACGTCGTATGTCGGCTAACTTGTGATTCCCAAAAAAAATTATTATTATTTTACATACCCTCTTGCTGTTCCAGTCGGCCGTTTATTTCTTCCCAGTATTCCACATTAATCCTAGCCCGCTCCCGTCGTCCAATTCTTGGTCTCTTAACCTGTGGAACATCATTGGCATTGAATGGTTTCCGTGGTGACATGATGAAGTGGAAGGGTAACTTCAGGTTTGGAACTCAGGTCTGGAGTGGTCTGGATATTGCTGGAGGTTTGCTATTTATCTCCAGCTCCAGACCACATGACCATATTATTGCTGCTATTGTTATTTTGGAACATTTTGAAAGTTTCCATGCGTGTGTGTGAAGGGACTGTTAGGTACCCTTTGGATGCGAGACATGGCGCCAGAAAGTTAGAAAGTCACTACCACTTAGTCCCTTTTAGCACTGGCATGTAAAAACATTTTGCTAAAAGGACAGACTGGTGGTAGTGACGGGATCCATAACTGTACTTACAGTTATGGATCCTATTTTTGTTAAATATTTTTGGTTTGCGGGACTTGGGAAAGTTTTGCCCTTGCCATGGTGTCGCCTTGCTATGTGAGACTCAAGTTTCACATGGTAGGAGATGATGCTGCTGGAGATGATGATGATGCTGCTGGAGATGAGAAATCGAGATGAGCTGGATGCCCATTACAATACATAACTACTGAAATCACCGATAAGCGTTCAATCTTCAGAAGTACAACTTTATGGTCAGATACGCACACCTTCAGCCTGTGCATGGAGCACGGAACGGAAACGATTGGATCGTAAACATCTGTTTCAAACAGGATGCTTTGAAACATTGGAGGACGCTTAATAATGTGGGAATACTGGTTGGTGCCTTTCGAGAGGTGCAAAGGAACTCATGGCTTAATTGTTTACCTTGACTTATTCGCAAGGCGAACACTGGGTCTATTGAGCCATTCCAGGAAAACCCGGAAGCCGTCCAACCTCATGTCGGAAAATTTTCATAATTTTTGTACATGTTTGTTCCCCAGCCTAGTGGATTCCAGTGGTGTAATTATTTTCTCTTAGATATACTGAAAAAACTGAAGGTAGAAAGGGATTTTCGGCCCGATTTCTGAAAATTTAGCGTCAAACCGCAGTGAATACGCTGAACATCTCAGTTTTTCTCATATTTCTCATGAACTAAGACGAATTTGGTGGAGCCGCGAAAACCTATTGGGAAGAATATAATAAGCGACGGTTTAGAGAAAAAATCATCAAAATCGGTACGTTGGCACCGAAATAATTTTGGATCTGCCAGAACTCCTTGAAATTCACAAAAACCCTGTTATCTCAGCCCATGCGAGGGCTAGGGAGAAAATAATTACACCATTGGAATCCACTGGACTGGGGCACTAACATATACAAAATTATGAAAGTTTGCCAACGTGAGGTCGAACGGCTTCCGGGTTTTCCTGGAATGACTCATTATAGTTTCATTTTAAATGTGCTGGCCCATTCCTTAATTGCTTATAAGATGTGTATTGAAATGGACCTTTTGTCTGCCAAAAATTCATGGCCCCCAGCTATTGTACCCAGCTATTGCTGAAATACAGTGAATCAGGAATATCACCAATTTTCATAGAGTGCTGTGGGATTACTTTGATGTATTAAGCGTTACCTAAAGTATCATATAAGCTAAATAAAACTGGGTTTATTAAATTGCTTACATGAAACAAAAAACCAATAACGTAGTGACCTTAATGCCTTGATTTCCACGTCAGTTTAGATATCGGAGCCATTGCACGTGGACGCGGAAGTGCAAAAATGTTTCATTTCCGACCCCTTTCGCCCGTAAGGTTACAGAAGTTTTTATTCAAAAAATTGTCAGTGTTTTTTGACACGATGGCGTACGTTATTTGCAAACTGTTAAACAATCCAACTTATTTTGTTCCTCACACTTTAGTCTTGACCTCAAAAGTGCTGCACACACGATTTCATGCTTCATTTCGGAGAAAATTTGAGTACAGTGAGAAATGTTTGGTTTTCCGGAAAGTAAATGAACATTCACAACTCATCGTCATTTTTCAGCACTTTGCGATACTCGTCCGCACGATTATCTACCTCTCACTCGTGCTCCAGGAGGAATTGGTCATGACGTCGTCACTGGACTACTGCATCTATTCCGTAGGAGCCATGCTGTTTTTTGGAGTACACCTCATCTGCTCATGCTACGTCCATTGTGATTAATGGATTGACATTTACAACGACGGGATACGGGTCGAATCTAAGTTCGCAGGTAAAAAATGATAGCGTTTTGCACAATTCGATTCATTGCCATCCTATAATCTTTGATTTCTGGCAATAGCATTGCATTGCATTGCTATGCAGTACAATGCATTGTACTGTGGGGGGACACGCATCCTGAAAACAAAAGCAGCAGATCTGTCTGTGATTCAGACTTTTATTATGGTGTATTCTGTCTATTACCTCTTTCCTGTGGCAACCGCTTTCGTTCTCATAATAAGAGACTCGCCTTTACTCCTTGCACACCAGATGAACCGGCTAGTTCAGCGAGTTTTCCTGGCGGTCGGGATGGCTGAATTTGCCAACATTGCTTTGCTAGCATTAGATTTGTTGTTGCTGTCAACTGGATTGCTCAAAGGGGCGGTCTGTCATTGTAATGGGAGTCTACCTGCTTGAGGATACAATAATTGTACGTGCAAGAAGGTTTAAATGTAAATTTATATTAAAAATATTCCGAATTCTCGGTATGTAATGAGAGCAGGACTACTGATGGTCTTTGCTGTTTGCCGGGAATCATAGGCAAAGTGGGAACCCCATCAGCGTGTAGTAACCCCAGGTCGTTCAGGGGACTTTCGTTTGGTGCAATATTGCTGGTTCCACGAAAGTCGCCCTAAGGTCCCAGTAAATTTGGACAAGTGCAGGGACGATGTGAGGACTTAGAAACTTCCGCGCTATTATGTACAAAAGACAGAGAAAAGGCCGTCTCAGTTTGACAGTGTTGGGTCGCTAAAAGCATACTACTGAGCTACCATGGATAGTTCCGCTTACTGGGTCATAAAATGATGATGAATGATTCTTTGGCATGATGAGTGGAATATAAAAACTAATACTGCAGTAATAGTCTCATTTATTACATTTAAATAACTATATAGAAAGCAGTATCTTTCGAGCATCAATATAAGTATTCATAAATAAAAAATCTTTGACGAGAAATGAAATTCAATCCTGCCAAACCCCACAAGTCCAAGATGACGATAATAATAATAACTAAATCCTGGAAGTAACATGTTTACAAAAAAGTTGAATAGTAAGCCACTGCAGAAACATAAAAGGATGTGTATTAGACGGGTGAAAATATTTTTCCAAAATTTTGACCATAAGCTTTAAGACTTAGAGCTCCAGCACACCGACTACTCCAGATCACTTTCTTCTGACGTTATATGCAGCGGATCTTCAAAAGCGAAATCCTTCTCACTGTCAAAATTACAAAGAAACGTTATAAAATAGCCAAAAATAACACGAAAATTAACTTTGAGAGAGCCCTTACCAATTCACTGATTTCTTTTCGCCAACCTTGATGACGCATGCTTAAGCCATGACTCAATCTGATCATTCACAAATTGCATTGTCACATCTTTCCTATACTTTGAATACTTCCTCAGCGATCCTGAAAGTAGACGTGGAACAATTTTTTAATTAATAAAAAAGATCTACTAATTGATGATAGAACGATACAAAGGCTACTTGCCAAATATAAGGTTACTTACTGTAAATTATTTTCGGGAATTGTGTAGCGGCAAAGCATTTATTTCCTTTCTTCCCTTTCAAACTATATTTGCAAGCAAGCTCGTCCGTGAGAAGAAATGACAATTTGGTATTTATGTCCAACGAAAGCTTTGTTCCGGCTATTTCTCCCACACGTGCAATCTGCAAATTAAAATTAAGGTTGACTTGAGAATAGTGTACTATATGTGATGTTGGACACATCTTCACGTAATCTCTTACAAAATGGGATGAAACGATCGTAAAAAGCTTACCAACGAATTACAGAGCTTCTTATCTTCTTTCAGTTTGCTATCAAATCCTTGAAAGCCGAAATCATCACCAAATGGTAGGGTATCGAAATCCTCAAAGTCATCGTTGAGTATGTTATCACTGATAGACGATATCCGTTCCTCCATTCTTTCAACTCGAGCAATAATCACAGTAAGCATCCGAATAACTTCTTCTTGAAATGCTGAAGCAAATGACAGTCTTTAGTTTTCCACACTTCACAGAATGCGAAGTAAACTACGAAGTCAAATCCAAAACTAACCTTTTTTTTTGCATTTTTGCAAATATGAGGAGATGCTAATATTGTACAGGAACAATGAAGCAACAGGAACAACTGGTAATGTTCGGCAGGTAGAATTCCTTTGAGTACAACAGGATCTGTGTAGAAGAGAAACTGTCTCATTTCTGTGGCCTTCCAATGGTCAATATCTTCAAGACCCCTGGGCTTTCGATTAAATTCATGGGATATAAATTTTCGGCAATTTAATAGTCTTCCCGATATCTGCTGAACTTGAAACGCTGCCAGCCTGAATCGTTTAATTTATCCACGTGGCCACGTGCGTATGAGCTTTCGTACTACTCCTAGGCAAACTACGTGCATATATTCTAATGGAATAGATTTGATAATTTCGATAGGCAGCTCAGTCAAAATTGTTCTTCCATTATCATGTTCTTTGTTTCTTTGTTCCCGAAATTCCTGGTCCGATCGGAGGTCACTTTGTAGCTCACTGAAGCTAATTTTTCTTCCAAAACTTTTCCCTTTGATTTTGCATTTCGTGCAGCAGAAAAATCCACGGTGTCCCTTTGTGTTCAATCAGAACGCTCTGGCAGGTGTATCGCAGATAAAGCTGTGTATTTCAACATTCTTTAAGGCATGGCCAACAAAAAATCCGTCTCTCAAAACTATTTTTAATTCTGCCACAAGGTCAAATAGAAACTCG
>JAQFYD010000292.1:0-21845 GCA_034694225.1 Bourletiella hortensis | reverse complement strand
ATTTTTTAAAAATACTAAAGGGCCTTATGCGCAAGAAAAAATCATATAGCTAGGGGTTTTCGAAGGTGCTCTACACGATGGTGCTATTGGCTTGGTGATAGCTCGGAACCAGACCTTGGGTAATTCTCGTAAGTCATAACCACTTCTGTACCGAGGAAAGATCTGCGTCACGTCAGGGCTAGGCTCCCAGCTTTCCCAATCAGTCCAATTAACATACTCAGAGTGTGGCATCGGGGTTAACTTTTCAATGTCTTCAGGATCTTCAATCTAAATTTTTACAAATTAGCAACACATGAGTACGAAAGACAATAAGAATTGTTTGGTAGTCGGACCAAGTCATCGCTGCTGTAATTGCCTTCCACCATGAATCCCGGGTAAAAAAGTGAGCATGCAATCAGAACGAGCGTATAATCCATTCTGCTTGACATTTTTTCTTCTTCCAAAGGGAACTCAAGTCAAGACAGTACGCGACTTTATAGAACGCTTTGGTACAAAGCAGTAAAGCAGTAAAGAAACTCTTAGTTAGATCCAGAGGCAGAAAGAATAGCTCGCACTTCGACGTGCAAGACTGAACTGGGAACAAACAGGTTTATGCTACAAATGGCTCCTCAATTTCATTTCACAAACCTTCCAGAAAAGTCAAATTCTAAGATACAACTTCCTGAAAATCTCATTTATGTACATAGCAGCCTGCGGTATCCTATGAAGTCACAAGAAGGCTTAATAATCTTATTCTTCACGCACAGCGAAAGCACCCCCACGTACAAGTTCAAACACAGGTTACCACCTCATTTAAATGAGAAGAGTAACAAAGCGTGGAAAATATGCTCATATTGACTCAGAACATAAATTTAATCAGCCCATTAGTTTGACGATGCACGAAACGAGCACTAAGGCTAAAAGTCTAACTATGTTCAGAAAATAAATAACGTAGCGGTAAAATGCAACGAATAATGAGAAAACTCGTTTTAACCTACCTCCACCTTACCTCCGCACACTGATCCATTAATTAAAATTGTGTTTTAAAAGTCGGTGTAAATATGACCAACACCGTGCCTCATCCATCCAGTGATGAATCAAAATTATGGGACAATCTCAATCCCTTCGCAGTTTCCAATTTTAGGGAACTCATGCTGTACTACACGTAAAGTCCCCTTTTTGCGCTCTATAGCCACTATTATGGCGCGCAGCGCGTAATGGATGTCACCATAGAAATGAGCTCGTCAAGGGGCATGAGAACGGGGCCAGAAACAAAAATCTGAGGCGCACCGGGTGAGCACCTTCCACCTACTCCTGACATGACTGACAGTACTACCGGAATTCTGCAGTCAACAATATCACACTACTGCACTACAATATTACCGAACTGCTACACTACTGCGCTACAATACTGAAACACTACCACACTACAATGCTAGAACGCCAAACCACATTATTGCCGCACAGAAATGCTGCTGTACTACACCACTACTACACCACAGTACTACCAAATGACTGCCACACTACTATCCTACTAATCATCAACGCTGCTACACTATCCTATTACCACACTTCACAACAAAACTTACCCTCAAACCTCACACGTTCCCTAGTGGTTGGGCCTGAGGCCCAAAAAAGCAAGTTTCTAATGATTTGAGTTTTAATGCGTTTGATCCATTAAATATAAAGTGGATTTATGACGAATTTTTGCACGCCCTCCAATGTGATGAGAAACGCTGTTTAATCAAAAAGATTTTTCGTTTTAAATTTCATTTTTTTTAAACAGGCTGCCCCATTAATTATACGTAACAAGTAGGAATAAAGTGTTGACCGTTGCGAGAAACATGAAGGCTCGTTTGAGGCCGGACGTTTGCTAATGAAGTCAAGACAAGGCTTTCCAACTTTATAATATAGTGCAATGCAACATTTGTCATTTTTAATCCCCGTTCCCCTAGAATAGTTCCACCGTTAAGTGTAACTGTGAAAGCGCTTGTGTCTGAAAAATGACGCTGTAATGCAATGGCTGTAAAGAGATGATATAGGATAAATGTTTTTTCAATCGATGGGGCAGTTTAACTTACTGTATTCCGTATTTAATTTAGGGATTCGTTTTGGAATTTATGCAATGAAAGCCCTAAGACTACTTTCGCTTTAATGCTGCATATATATATCTGTCTGAATCTGGAGGCATAAAATCCTGTGTGTCACAATTGGCTTCTAAGAATTACTGAATAGACATATTAAAGTGCGTGTACACACACAATAGCAACGGTATGCACGTGTTCAAACAATATTACAAGTAAAGTTATGTGTATTTAGATGCACTGAATTTACTTTTTTAAATATAATTACTCTGTGAGTTTCTCATTCATTTTGTGCAATATACATGATGTGAGTGTATTACAGCTGACAATTGGTGACATTAGTACTAAATTCAGTGTCTGAAGACACACAACTTGCAACAAGCTCACTGGACATTGCTGCTACATATACACACAATGTTGTTATGAATTAAGGACAGGTAGCCACATTGGATTGTGGCGCCACCCACCAGAAAGGTGATCCTCCACGTCTTCGACTGCCTCAGACATGTGTACAGTCAATGGGCGCCTCGACGTAGATTATTTTTGATTTTTCGAAATTTGATTTGAGAGCCTCTCACAAAGCTTACGAAATTTGTTGCGAAGATTTCCCCAATGCAGGTAACTGTTGCCATGATAATTCCATACAGAAGGAGTAGAAAGGATTCGCTTGCGAGAGAATCACTCAAGGGGACGAAGATTTCGGTGCCACCGACCTCATTTTCAGGTATTTCGGACTTGCATTTGGATTCTACGAATTTCTTTTGTACATAAGCTTGGACTTGTTTTTCTTCTTTCGATTGACTTAGCTGCAGAAAATAGGTAACGAAGCCAGACTGTTTCAATAATTCCAAGGAATTTGCTAGCAACGAGCCCCTTTCAACGTTGGCGAAAGACCACCAGAAAGGCAAACTGAAAAACCACTCTTGCCCGACAATAGCATCCCAACCCAAAAGTCTCGCTATCGTTTCGTATAAAGTTTGGGTGTTGGAACCTATAAGCAGGGCGCTATTATTGGCCTTAGTGGTAGTCTCAATAAGCGTGATACAGGTGGAAATCCGGCTGGGGTCGTCCACGACTAACTTAGCCAAGGTCTTCTCTTGATCAAGTACAGATGTAGTCTTGCTCTTCTGACCCACGTTGTGCTGTGCTCCATTGAGACTCTCAGCTGCGCCTTTCATATATTTCCAGGCATGTGATTTGAAAGTAAAGTTTTTCACCACCATTTCCTCAAATGTGAGGCGATTAAAGCGAGTAGGGACGACAACGACGCTTTGAAGGATATTCGTATACGCCATGGCTATGAAGCCAACAAGGAACAACCACATGGTGTAGAACCAAAGCAAAAGCCTCGAGTTCCCACTCACATTAACGGTTCGCCCTATCAGACCCGTAAATGCCATGAAGACTGCTGTGACCACGTCCCATGATTTAGCGCATAGAAGCAGTAGACTGATGGCTGCGCAAACAGAGAGACTTAGCAAAATGAGGACTGCCGCGAGTTCAGAAAAGGGTGCCGCCAAGCTTGATAACCTGAATAAATCAAGGTTGGTTGGTTTATTGAAGAACAGGGTACGGTAGTGACTGTAGCGCTGCAAGGACACAGGCGGCATGTATGATTCTTCTAACAGAGAGGGGACAAAGGCCAGCGAATCGCCCACACTGATAAAAGTAGTTGCCTTGGCCCTACGTGCTCCCTCATTGTAATTATTGCTAGACGCCAGATCAAATGTGAAATTGTGCATTGCGATAAATGGATGAAAAAGGCTAACAAGGGCCTTTGGCCATGACGCATGCGCCTGTTGGAACATGAATGGGGAAAGAAAAAGTTGTATTTCAGATTTCCAGCTAAGCTCAATGGGTTTGGTTTGGAATATCAAAATTCTCCTCCCCCGAAAGTCCATTTTCGTTTTTCTAATTTGCTGTGCGATCTTTTGCACGCCGTTTGGCTCCTTCAGAGTAGAGAAGATGTTTGTGAGTGGAGTCAAACCGGGAAGATCATCACAGGCGCATGTTTCACGAATCAACTTGCCATCGGGCTGGAAGCCCGAGCTGGTCCAGCGAAAGACGATCACTTTCAGAGGAACATACACCCGATGTACATCCCTGTGCCACCTAGCGACCCACGGTTCCGCAATGCCTGATTCATCCACAATCAGCTGAATCCAATCTTTGTGAACAACAAACGACGTGCCAATCATACTCCCAAACGTGCAGCTTTCTATGACTTTGTACAGGCCAAGAATTTCGGATCTAATTTCCACGATCACAAATACTAGCCACACGATCTGATTGTGCACATAACGTGATGGCTTGAAAGCCATTGCAGCGTTTTTTGGTGCCCGTGCAATTATAGAAGAGGCGTAATGGAACATCGCTGGATACGAGAAAGTCAATGGAGCCGGTGAGTGCTGCTGAAAACCTGGGGACTTTTGCATAGTAGGAGTCTGGGATTCGGATGTTAATCTGCAGGTCACGCTGGGTCATTAAAAGGTCGGGAGGGTCATATCGTTTCTGGGTGGCAGCGTTTTCCACTGAGGGAGTAATTTGGGAAAGCAAAAAACTGAGTGGTAGAAGCGCGTGTTGCTTCATCTTTGCCTTCCAAATGTGTGGGTTACAGATTACGTGGGACGAGGACCTGATAGGTCATGATGTGATTAATCTGTCTTCGCTTGATCAACTGTAACGAAAGTGGAAATAGCTAAACGTGTAAAGCATTGGGATGATTAAGCATTTTGAAGACTCATTTCTATTCAAGTTGGGAATTGACGGCGCTTCAAGAGGGCTGTCACAATAATGTTGTAAATAATAAAAAAACATCGCCCAATCATAATCAATCCCCCGCAAAATTTGTTCGAAATGCCGGCCAGTATGCAATGCAATGGCTTTGAAATTTTAATTTTGTTCCCACAATGAATACGTGACAGTTTTCAAGAAGATGTTTTTGAAACGGCAGAAATAGTTTGCATCCGATCCATCCAAAGCTGATTAAAGTCATGGATGTTTTCTAGTTGATTCTTTCGCCACCCTTACCGAACTCAAATAACCTTTGCATGTAAACATTATGTCAATAGACCCGCAGGCAGATCATCTCTGACTCGTTTGGGAAGCGGAGATGTAAAGTCGGTCGGAGGCGGTTTTGCGTTCAACATATTCAAACAGTTATCCGTCTCGGCGTTCCGGAAATTAGAAATTAAAATTAAGCCGAATTTATTTAATGAGCATAAGCCAGCACTGTTGTAATTTGCGTACAGTTATAGGCAGCGTGTCTACTACGGCCAGTATGACTAACAGAAGGTTTCTACCTTACACGTTATTTTCTTCTCACCTGCTGAATCGTAGGAAGCTTCCACGATGTGCGATGGTCCCATTTGATCACAGACTTTAATGGTGAAGCCTCAGAGCCCAGCGGAAGGTCCACGTGATAAATTTCCGGCACGTCAGAATTCCGTCCAGCTTTATTTTGTAGACCTCTCTGACCGTGGTAAAAATGCAGAGTAATTATCGCTCTCCTGGTGGCTTTATTCGGTCAAACTTAGAATCTTAGTTGTGGACTAGCGAGAGACCATTTTATTTTCTGACTGATTCCAAGTTGCATTTATGGGGCTACTTCAAACAGAACGGATCCATCTGGAATCAGCTTTACTTTCTCTTCAAAATGCACCACTGACGTCATGTTTGCTATCAAGTCCGCCACGTTCTTACGCCTGTCGCTGACATCGTTAGAAGGGGAAGAGCCTGGCGGAGTTTGTATCCACCTTTCAGAGGACGTTGAGTTGTGGCCTGGAAATCTTCTTGGTTCAAGCCTGAACTTTTCTTCGGCCTGCGTCATAAATGGAGTGTGGAATAGTACATATACTGAACGGATTGTTTCATTTACCACAACAACTCTCATTGCCAGCTCGGATGCCAAGGGCTGCACATGTTTTTCTGATCCCGAAAGCACCACAGTTGGCTTTGAAAGGTATAGGAAGCAACGTAGACATTATTGTCATTATTGCAGAGTTCTTAGGCTTTAAGGAACATGTACAGGATGGCGCGAAGCGTTTCTCCAACGGTCACATGCTTTTCCCATGGGGAACTGGCAAATTTTATGCGACACGCTAAATTTGAACGCAGTAGTGTCCGGATTGTGAACACATTTATGAATTAGTCTTTAAATACCTTAGACCCCTTGACGCCGATTATGTTTGCCTTTAGAGATCCACCGGCGTGGGTAACGCAGCACCAGCAATACACGTCACTCATTAAGATTTACGTAACTTAGACATCGTCGATCATAGGAATATGCTTGAGGTAGGAAATTCATTTGATTCCATTCATAAAAGCATCTCAAGAGGGTCCAAGAACGACACGTGTATGCTTGAGGCAGAACAGAAATTCGTTACTTGAACAACTGAAGAACGGAAAAACGTAAGATGAGAACTGAACGTGAATAAATGCCGATGAGCAATAACATAGGCCGTATTTCAAACATAAATTTTTAGCTTTGTCAAAGAATAGCTTCAAAAAAATTCCAGTTTGCCGCGTCGTCGCTTTAAATAAGCTTGCCAGCAGAATAATCTAGATTTCATTAGCAAACCTTGCGCATTCAGTTCAAGACGACGTTGCAAGCGAGACTCCTGCGAGCTTGCTGTAGACTCCGCGAACGATTAGGCTCCATTTTGTTCTCGTTTTTCTTCTCATTTTTGCCCTTGTTGTAACATTTGGCAAGGTAAGCATACAGTATGCGTGTCTGTAAAGTAATTCTATGATCGATCAAACAAGAATTTGTTGTGTATGTCCAGACTGATGGCGAGCCCTGCGACCGGGACACGCTCGTTCGAGGTGCGAAGGAACTTGCGATTACCCCAAAACTGGTTACCGAGCTGCAAAAGATGCCAGCAGATTTTCTAAGGGAACAGGCTACAAACGTTGATTTTTTTTTAAAAGAAAATTACCAGAGGTTTGGGTGGAACGAAAGAGGACCAAGAAAAATCCATCCTGCTTGCTAAAAAATGTGGCATTAAGGAAAACTAATGATTTGCTTGGCGAATGGCTCCAGGATTCTGTTTGGTAACCTTCATGAGGAAAAATTGATTGGAGGAAGTATTAACATTCTTAATCATTATTCGTTTGATATGGAGAAAGTTTGTAAATAATTTGGCTCAACATGTGAATGGTGTCGAATAAATCTTTAATGGCTATCAATGAGCTTGGCGGGAAACCGACAAGTACGGACGTGAGCAAGTGACGCTCTAAGAAATTTCGAAATTTTGAGATTGACAGAAGGAGTAAGCGTGGAGATAGTGTGAACGTGTGATAAAGACTGATCGGTTTAGTGAGAAAATCATAAATTGGAATCCCCCGAGCTCCAAAAACCCCGGCAATACCTGACCGAAAAAACCTGAGAGAAATCTGAAAGAGAAGGACAGAATAGACAGGCAGATACGTACGTGAAGGAGGGACAGGTTATTTGAACGTGTGGACGGAAGGACGGTAGGAAAGACAACCAGAGGAACGTGGGAGTGGCAGCAAACCTACACCCAAAGCAACGCGGGAAAACGCTAACGCTACAGATAAGTGAAGAATTTTTAGTATATGTACATGAGCCGAAGAGCTGCGTTTGTCTATTTGTGGAGAATTGGTCTGGTGATACTGGCACACAGATCTTTTGCATGTCCACAGCCATGGAAAAAATGAAGAGTAAAGTCATTGAACTAAAACAGATGGAAATCCAAAGGAAAGCAGAAGTGAAGAGGAAAATGAAGAAATTAAGGAACGTGTGAAACAGGCATTTGACAAAACGGAACAAAGTTTGAGAGACCAGGACAGAAAAGATGTGGAGAAGCTAACTGGAACAGACAAGAAAACCGTATTGACGATGCAGACAATAATGCTGAGAAGATTCATGTGGATGAGAGACAACTTCACTACTGCATTGCAGGCGTACGGTCAATGGATGGAAGACATGAATAAGGAGCTAGAGGAAGCAAAGTCTGCAAACGTGGATCTACAATGCCTAATGGAAGCACTGACGGAACATGGAGACGACCAGGAGTCCAAAATGATGGCTAAAATTAAAAAACTGCAGACTGAAAACGCAAAACTGTAGAAGGACATTTAAGCCTTGAGTGAAACATGGGAGGAAGAAACAAAACGTGTCAAAACACCAACGGAGAGTGATGAAGCAATAAACACGGGTTGACAAGAACTGGTCAAATTGATACGCAGAACTGAGACAAAAATACGCAGGAAAAACCTAGTGTTTTCAGGAATCGAGGAAAGAGCCCATGAGAAACCGGCGGAAACGTACAGGAAGGTCAAAGACGTTATTCAGAATAATCTTTTCCACGGAGTTGACATCGGACATGTGAAACGTATTGGTAAATCGGAAGGAAAGAAACACAGGAAAATTCTAGTCAGCTTCAAACATAATTGGCAAGTAGAGAAAATTATGGCGGTAAAAAGCAAACTGAGGAACGTGAAAGGAGCAGTAATTTACATCGACCGTGACCGCCCTCCGAGATCGTTGTATAAACCCGAGGAGTATAGAAATGATAAAACATGTGAATTAAGCATAAGTGTAAGTGACTCCAGTGATACGGAATTAAAGTGACTCGAAAGGGGAACTGGAAATTGACGACATGAGATTATCAGCAAGTGAAAAGACTACATAAAGACGACACGAACGACTCTTTTGTCATAGATAAACGTAACGTGGTGACCCAAACTGTAATGTTTGGATACACGTATCCCTGGTATTTCTAAGTGATACGATGTGAGTACAGAGCATTTGGAAATGTTCTTTTACCGCAGAGGACGTGTGACTAAAGAGTAAGAATAGTAATAATTGACGGCCAGAAAAGTACCTGACTATGATTATATAGGAATGTAAAATAATTTCTGAAATGAATGAACGAAATATGAAATCTAAAAATTTGTGCTGTAAGGGTTAAATGCCGTATCAGCAATAAAGCAATTATTATTATTATAATGGCTATCATCTTCTGTGAAATTTTGATCAACGGCCCGGAATGTTGAAAAGAATGACAGTTTGGAGCAAACCTGGGAGAAAACCTGACTGCATTCCAGCATTCAGATATTATCTCCGGGCCGCAATGCATGACGTCTTGGGGTTTGTGAATTTTTGGAGCCTCATAGGTAATTCAGTAAGCTGCCATGACTTCAACATCCAACGGAAATGAAAAGAGGACCAGCGTCATGCCTTAAATGGATGCATCAAGCTTTTAATGAATCCTTTAGTGTTGCTCACACCCCATTCAAGTACTTCATACAACTTCGAATGCCACAGTACGAAGAAATTTAAAAATAACGCAGCCAAAACTGATGTAAGGTGAGAATCATTTAGGTTTCATGTGACTTTCAGACCATGGTGTGCTATTTATCATGCGCATGCGAATTTCGTTGGCAAATTCACCCCCTCTCCAAATAAAGCCTACGGAAGCAGGCCAGCCTCAGATCGCGGCAGCTGTTGTCGCTGTAACATGCATCAGAAGCCCAGATGTGTCGAGGGGGCATACGACCTGGAGGATACTATTCGAGAAGGACAAGGAAAACGGGCGTACTGGTTACTCTTTTTCTTACAGGAGGCAGCACTAACACGCGGACCAAGTCGTGCGGAACCCACC
The DNA here is from genome assembly GCA_034694225.1 of Bourletiella hortensis. Taxonomy (NCBI): domain Eukaryota; kingdom Metazoa; phylum Arthropoda; class Collembola; order Symphypleona; family Bourletiellidae; genus Bourletiella; species Bourletiella hortensis. The sequence continues at coordinate 12,154 of JAQFYD010000292.1, read as the reverse complement.
TCATGAGGCAGTTGAACATTTTGCAAAGTACGTCAATGAATTTTATTTCTGGTACAATGGCGACGAACACCAGCCATGCGATTTTCTGTTTGATGTACCGAGTGGAAGGTAGTGCTGGGACGGTGTGATTTTTTGAAATTTTTTTCAGGTAATCCACAGGCTTGTCAAAAGGGGCCCGAGTTTGTGCCACATTTAAGGAATAATATTTTTACGACAGGCGTATAATGATACTCATGTCTCTCAACGGCTCTAAAAAGTTTTTCATGCCATACACCGTCGCATTTTGCGGTTTTGACACGGCAAATGCTGCAAGGTTGATGACGGAAATGACCAACAGTAAGAGGCTTACGTTCATTCTTGGCAGGATTGCTGGTTTGCTTTGAAGTGGGTGTGAGTCTAATGTTTTTGACTATGTTCCCTATCTGGAATACATTTTCTAACATTAATCAGGCTATAAATGATTGCACACAAGACTTTGCTTACTTGACACTAATAATGAAGGACCATACCCCATAGACACGCTATGTTAGGCCGTTCAAGGAACTAGATTGGAACGACTGGTTTAAGCCAGGTAGCTCTCTTCATCGGCAGCCGAGGCGCTGCTGATGAAGCTTACCTGGCTGTCAGCAATGGCGCGCTGCTGGTCCTTGACAGAAAGCCAATGTTGGGTTATCATAGGCAAGCCGCGGCTGGCCCTTTTATTGGCAGCCACCCATTTGAGTCTCACTGAGGCCATGGCAAGCCCAAGTTTGGCTTCACAATAACGTTATAATGGCGCGCAATTGCATCACCAACTTCATTTCCAACGTCGAACGAGTTGGAGGAACAAGCCCGTTGGAAATTCTACCTTTTGAAGTGTCTTTTCATCAATTAAGGTAAGACAAAATAGTCCTATCTTTAAAAAATGCACTTTCTGAAGTGTTTTTCTCATTCAGTAAGCTCAATTTTTTTTTCAGGGTCTGAACGCTCCTTTTGACCACTGGATTTGGAATGATTCTCATTCGTCGAGCTACACAACAGAATGGCAAGGTTTGTATACTTTGTTTCTAAATTATTTGCATTTCTGTGAAATAAAGAAAGCTAAAATGATTATTGAATTTTAAAATAAAAAGATTCTTTCTGCTATTTCAGGTTTGGCGGTACCGTGGTGGAGGCTGGGGCTCATCAAAACCTGGACAGAAGAAGACAAATTGGAAGTGATAGTGAATGTGTGATGTGTGCTGATAGTGCAACTCTGTGTAAATTTAAAATTATGCGACTGTTCGGCTGAGTTTGTGTAGTCATTTTTCTATAGGTGAAGGTACGAAAGGTACAGGAGGATTGACGCATTTTAGATTTAAAGGTGATTTTTTTCGTTCAAATAATTATAAGATAATAAAGTTTGGTTTTGAGACTACTGCGTGTTTGATTGTTGGGAGAGTTCATTTAACGGCATAAAAAACGGGTTGTATATATGGACGGGCCACGTGGTTGCTTAGTTGTACCAAGCAAGGACCAGCAATAGACCGGGCAAAACTGCCAGGCTCGGCCCGATATCAGGCCATTCTATTGCCAGATTAGTGGCTGCCTAGGACTGACCATAAGTGCGCCAGCGGTCATCGCCAATGATAGTCTGATAATGGCAAACTTGCCTTGTTCCATTCACGTACCGATCACCTATCCGTCTATGGGGATGGATATCCAATCGAAGGTTCAAGCGAATCGTAATTTTCTGGTGTATTTTCCTCACTCACATGACCTGGTTTTAGTGATGTTCCGGCAGCTACTTGTAATTCAGCTTTAAAAAATCTACGCCGTGGCGTCCATTTTGCGTACACATGCCTCCGGCAGTACGAAATGTGGAGGCTCGCTGACAAGAATGTACGTATGCGTTAACGGCGCTAATATTGCGTGGCAGTGAGATAAAATAAGGAGTACTATCTATTGCTTTTCACATTGTATGGTCACGGGCAGTCATACCATGGCAAAATTGGTAACGTATGTTATTTAACATCGCGTAACATGAGGCAAATGTTACAAACTCTACGGTTTGTGACCTCTGGTGGGCCAGGTTATGTACCAATAGCTACGGTTCATGTCCCAAACTGACAAGCATAGTAGCGCAGTCATTCGGATATCTCGCGTGTCAAACTGGCGCGACCACAGCGGGCGCCAGTCTAGAATAACTAAGCGTACCATCACCCATATGTTATAAAATCCGCAGTTTATCACATCTGGTGGGCCAGGTTGTTCACCAATCGGTACGTAGGGTATATTAGAATGACGCGCTCAATGGCCCGGTCATTTTGGTGCCTTGGGTGTCTCACTGGCTCCACTACAGCGGGTGCCAGTCCAGAATAACTAAGCGTACCATCACAAAAATGTTACAAAATTACAGGTTTATCACCTGTGGGGTCCTGATTGTAAACCAATGACAACTTGGGGTACACAAAAAAAACGGGCGCAATTGCCCGGTCATTTTGATACCTTTGTTGTCCCGCTAGCTCCAACACAGCGGGCGCCAGTCCAGAATAACTAAGCGTAACATCACCCAAATATTACAAAATCAGCAGTATATCACATATTGAGGGCCTGTTTGTGCACCCAGCCGTACGCACGGGTTATGAAAATGACGGGCGCAATTGCACGGTCATTTTGACACCGCACACGGGCGGATCGTGTTCAGCAGTCCAGCATAACTGAGCGTACCATCACACAAATGTTACAAAATTACAGGTTTATCACCTGTGGGGGTCCTGATTGTGAACCAATGACAATTTGGGGTACACCAAAATGACAGGCGCAATTGCCCGGTCATTTTGATACCTTTCTTGTCCCGCTAGCTCCAACACAGCGGGTGCCAGTCCAGAATAACTAAGCGTAACATCACCCAAATATTACAAAATCAGCAGTGTATCACATATTGTGGGCCTGTTTGTGCACCCAGCCGTACGTACGGGATGTGAAAATGACGGGCGCAATTGCCCGGTCATTTTGACACCGCACACGGGCGGATCGTGTTTTTGGTTTAGTCATGAGGTTGGCGACAAGGTTGTGGCATCAGCCTCCATCACATAAGGAGGACTAGCAAGCTCGCCTCCTAAAAACCTAATTTCTTGCAATTAGTGTCAATGGAATATAATTCAGTACGTCCATTAAATTTGCATCCACTGACTTCCACAAAATCGGCTTGCATTAGGTTCAAAATCAATTTTATTACCAACAGAATATTCCTCTGAAGGGTACATTCAATGCGCAGGGGAATCCTTTCAGTGGAACTGCAACAGCATTCCTCCAGCGATGGCTAAGCAAGCCTTTGGTGCACAGAAGTCGGTTAGTGTTCTTAGCAGCTTTCATCGCTAAGCTGGTCACCACTTCAGCGGAACTAATAGATGACTCAATTAAGTTCTGATCCTATGGTTTGCATGATGCTTCTCTTGGCAAATGAAGCTCATGTTGGCCTCCTTGGATCCCTGGCGGGTGACCTTCTAGATATTGGCATCAGCGACTAGGCAAATTATTACTCAGACAGAACTTCCAGAATCTAACTTTAAAGAAGGGCCGAGCCGTTGTCCTAAGATAAGAAGCTGTCCATCATCATTGCGTCTATTATCGCAGTACCATTTTGCAACACTTGATTACCCTATATGAGCTGCGTGTTGCACAACTGTTGTGCCCTTTGCACCTTTTTGAGGAGTGGGAAGACTGGGAGACCTACCAACCAGGTGCAGACGTGATTCAAGCATTTCTTTACTGCAGAATGGGCTACGGCAACACTGGATCCGCCGGTAAGAAATTCGGTCAGGGAAAATCGTAGGCCTTCAAAACTGAATACTAGCCGTCGTATTAACAACTCTTCCGGTACTCTCATCCAGTTTACGTCGCTCAATCCGGTATTATGCTTGCATAAGAATGTTTACTCTCTTGGACAGACTGAACAAGGCCTGCAAGTCTGGATTCTTCGTTTGTCGTAAGAACCGCATAAAACGCTCAGACCCACTTAATAACCTCTGTATTAACTTCCATGGCTCCTATTTCTGATTCCTATTCGGAAACTCATATGTCCACGGATCAGAGGGTAATTTCGCAGAAATTTACAATTACTGTCCGTGTATAACTTTTATACATTCGGACTGAGTAAACTGGCGACGCGTTCGTTATGATGAGAAAATGAGGGAGAGATTGTTCACTCTTTGGATCCCTTTACAAGACTCATGTAGTTTTATTCGTTGCAATAGTATTTTAAACACAGAAATGAATTTAGCCAGACAGACTGACCTAGTAATGGAAAATGAGACAGTATGCAGTACTGCACTGAATTCAAACTAATTAGAAAGTAATCATTTGCCAATGGTAGCTAATGCATGTGTGCATGTGCATACATGTACCTAACCTACGGTATGTCAATGTGTGCATGTGGATTATTGCGTTGTTGTGAGAGTAAAAGTGTGTACTTGTTTACTTCAGCAACAACAACAATCATAATCATTGCATGTATGTATATGTGTGTGTGGCTCCTATTGGGCCACAACAACAATGTCGAAATGTGAGAGCTGACTATTCCTCTCTCTTCTCTCCTTCTTCATCAGATTCACCGACATTCCCCCGGCCTAACAAAAAGCGGGGCCAGTTTGACCACGGGACGATCGTATTCACCCTTGGTTGTCCTTACGGTTGCCATGCGCACTTTCTGGTCTCGTCCAGGGTAAACCTTTTCAATCACACCAGTTCTCCATTTGGTTGGTGGCAGATTGTCATCCTTGATTAGCACCAGGTCACATTCCTTGGCATTCACATGCTGGGTTGTCCATTTGGCTCGTACCTGTAATAAAGAAAGATACTCGCGGCTCCAGCGGTTCCAAAAGCCTTGGAATAGCTTTTGACAGAGTTGCCACCGGGATAGAGTGTTCTCCTTCAGGGCAGTTACATCCGGGTCTGGAACGGCATTAAGTGGCCGTCCAGCCAGGAAATGGCCTGGAGTCAATGGGTTCAGGTCGGAAGGGTCATCATTGATTCTTCCCAACGGGAAGAAATTGAGGCACGCCTCAATGCCAGCCAGGACGGTGGTTAACTCTTCAAACGTGAGTAACCGGTCACCCATTACACGTCGTAGGTGATATTAAGCCGACTTAACAGCGGCTTCCCAAAGACCACCAAAATGTGGGGCTGATGGCGGGTTTGCTCATCCGCAAATGCACCTTTAAGTTACTGTTGAACCTGTTCATAGGTGAACAGCAGCTGGAGCTCCTTGTTCGCACCAACGAAATTCGTACCCATGTCCGAGTGCAAATGAGCAGGTCTTCACCTGCGGCTCACAAAGCGGCGAAAAGCAGCAATGAAGCCCCAAACGACCCCCCCCCCACGCGCAGTAACTTTCCAGTTTCATCCCAGATTGGACAAAGACTGATTAACTTGCTCTTCTTCGGCATCTTTCCTGGATCCCCTCTAGAGGCGAATTCCGATGGAAAGTGTTCTTCTTGGATCCTACAGGCCAGCAGGTCGCATCCCTCCTTTCTTTTCCAATAACTGCTCCATGCAATTTAGCAGTTTCGTTTTTGTTCCTAAACCAGCGACGCATTATTGCGGTTGCTCCCAGCAACTTCTGGAACGAGGAAAACCGTTCCATCCATTCGTTGTCGGTTGACGCGGTCGCTACTAGGGATGTCTTGGGTTTCTTCATCTCAACCTGCGGTTCCTCAATGGTAGTCCCAAATTTCAAAGTATAATCTTCAATGAGCCATTCGGGTCCATGGAACCACAACTGATGAGATGATAAATCACCCGGCATGATGCCTCTGGAAGCGACATCTGCAGCATAGGCGGAACCCGTTCGAGTTTGGGCCGCCCAGCCCGCCCATTTGCTCAAGAACATTTCTGCACGGGCTGCCCAGCCCAGCCCGAAAAATTCAGCAGCATATCATGCCCGCCCGTTCAGGCCCAATCAGAAGAATTTAAGGAGTCTGCCCGCCCGGCGGGCGCCCGATGGGCTATTGGGCGGCAAACGGGCTTTCGGGCTTATCCTCAAATGTAAAGGTACCGGTAAAATAACCATTACTTTCCTCAAGTCCACCATTTGGGGCAACCCTGGGGAATTATTGCATGCTAGGGATTTATTGGGTATTTAGCGAACCTTGCAGTGTCTTTCAAACAAGCATTATTTACGGCGTCAATCAACGAATTTGTTGGCCGCGTGTTGCTAAACGACGACCAGGTACCAATATCATCATGTACCTGCTTCAATCATTGTAGACTAACTAAACTAACTGTTCCCACTCCTCGCCGTAACCACAGACTTTTCTAAAACAAAAGAAGTTACCGTCAAGCTAAATTCGGCACAAACATGGCTGAGCTTCAGTTTCCGTGTGATTTTCTGGAAGTTCAGAATTATCGCTGATAACGTATTTGGTGGGCACTTTCGGGCGCCCAAGCCCAAGCACATTGCCGAAACTTAAGCCCATGCCCGCCCGGAATGAATTAAACCCTATTCGGGCGGCCCACGTCAGCCCACAATTTTTCTTTTGAGTGTCCATGCCCGCCCATGCCCGATGGGCATCGGGCGGGCCTAATGTGGGCTCGGGCATCCCCAAATGGGCCACACCTATGATCTGCAGGGTTCTCCTGGCTTCTCACATGATGCCAGTGTTCCTTAGGCACGATCGTTTGGATGGAAGAGGCTCGGTTGGCCACAAACGTGGCGTACTTGGTTGGCTCCGAGTATATCCAACCCAAAGTAATGGTGGAATCAGTCCAGCATTGGACCATCATTTCCGGTAGCTCCAAGGCTTCCTGCACATGCTTGACTAGATTTGCTAGTAACATGGCGGCACACAACTCCAGTCGAGGAAGCGTGACGAACTTTACTGGAGCCACCCTTGTTTTGGCGGCTAAGATATTAGCAGACGTCACGACATCGGTGGTGGTCCTTACATAGACTACCGCTGCGTAAGCCTTTTCGGAAGCATCCGCGAAACCATGCAGCTCAATTTCACTATGGCGCAAAGTCTCCATTCATCTGGAAATCTGCACGAGCTCCAATTGCGGAAGTTGTTGGCGGTATTCCGCCCAGACTTCCCTTGTCTCCTCTGGAATGTCCCCGTCCCAGGCAATTCCCGTTTTCCATAAATCTTAGAAAAGCATCTTGGCCGTGATGATGACTGGTGATGCCCAGCCCAATGGGTCAAAGATCCTTGCGATTTCACTCAGTAGTTCACTCTTGGTCTGAGCAGGTTTTTCTTCCTGGTTCACCTTAAAGGAGAATGAGTCCTTCTCGCGATCCCATTTGACACCCAAAGTCTTGATCACGTTATCTGAATTGGTTAAGAAGCTTGGTTGGCTAGGATCCCCTTTGATGGCGCTGATTACCATGGGCTCATTTGATGCCCATTTCCTTGTAATGTATGTGTAAATCCATATCCTTGGAGAATAGAGCTGATCTCTTCCTGGAGCTTGATGGCTTCTTCATTCGTGTCAGCTCCATAGAGAATGTCATCCATGTAGAAAGCCTTTCCAATTACGCTTGATGCTACTGGATTTCTTGACTTAACATCCTCAGAAATTTGCTTCAAGCACCTGGTTGCCAGCCACGGTGCACTTGCAGTTCCGTAGGTCACCGTCTTCAAACGGTATAACTTGACCTGTTCCTGTGGGTCAAACCTCCACAGAATTCTCTGAAGATCCCTTTGATCTTCCCGAACCCAGATTTGCCGATACATCTGGGCCATATCTCCGTTAATAGCTACCTTGTGTAGCCTAAACCGGAGCAGAATGCTAACCAAATCATCTTGAATGACTGGTCCAATAAGTTGCTCGTCATTGAGCGACTTTCCATTTGCCGTTTTGGCAGATGCGTCAAAAACAACTCTTAACTTGGTTGTTAGCACGGATGTACGTACGACCGCATGGTGGGGCAGATATGACGACAAGGGGCTGTCATTCGGCGCTTCCTCCATGTGTCCTTGATCGTGGTAGTCCTTCATGAAGTCACAGTATTGACGCCGTAACTCCTGAGTCCTAGCCAAGCGATTCTCCTGTCCTTACAGTCTTCTTAAGGCAACTTGCTTGGACGGTCCCAACTCGGGCCTGTCGGTCTTAAACGGAATGGTCACCACAAATTTTCCATCTTCGGCCCTCGTGGTTGTTTTCTGAAAGATTTCTTCACATCTTTCCTCCTCGGGAGTAAGTAGTGGTTTGCGGCCCACCTCTTCTATTTCCCAGAACTGCTGAAGGACTTGGCTGATGCTCTTCTGCGGCGTCGCCAAATGGGCAATAGGATGAGGTTTCTTGAATGGCTTTACCCGTGACGATGTAGCCAAACTCCGATGCGATTGCCAATGGATCGTCGGCTTTTCCACAGATTCGTTTTTCATAACTCATGCTCAACATGGTGATGTCTGCTGCTAGGAGGACATCGATCCGGTTGGGTTGATAGTAGTGCGGGTCGGCTAGGGACAGATCCTGGAGATGCTTCCAATCCTTGAACACCACCGCGGTGCTTGGTTCGGGTCCAGTGATCTTCGGCAGCACATATCCCACAGTCGCTACCTCAAACATGGGATTCACTCGAGAGGTAATGGTGAGTTCCACACTCCCTTTTGTCAGCTGGGATCCTCTACCACCAATTCCTAGTATTGACATGTAGGCTGCGGTTCTCTTAAGTCCGAGAAGGCTCACAGCATGCTCCGTTATAAAAGTGGTCTTGCTGCCACTATCCAACAGTGCTCGCAATGGCACTTTCTTACCAGTGGTACTGGTAACAAGAATTACTGCAGTTGGCAGTAACACAGTTTTATTGCTCTGCGGCTTTAACGTCAGGAAAGCGCTGACAGGAGCAATTTTCATCGCCTTCTCCGGGGCTTTCTCCAGATGAAGCAGCGTATGGTGTGGCTTATCGCAAGTTCGGCATACTTGCTGAGACTTACACCCTAGAACTCTATGCGATGAAGATAAACAGTTAAAGCAAAGTCGCTTCTCTTTGACTAATTCACGTCTCTTGTTCAGGTTGGCTTCCTTGAACTTCTCACACCTTTGGTTGAGGTGGCCTTGTTGACAGAAGGAACATGATATTCTCTTCTGTGCTGTAGTTAGCGAGGTTGTCTTCTTCCCTGGCTTCCTTTGGCTGGGTCCAGGCTTAGCTTGCCTCATGCCATCCTGGGCATGGGACTGCATACGGATAAACTCTCCCAGAGTGGTCCAGTTTTCTGCATGCGACGCACCTTGTGTCCTTGCGGCAGCATTTAAGAGTTCATAAAGTTTGCGACTTTCTTTATCAAAACAGCGCACGATAGCGTGGACAAAGACAGGGTTCATCTCCTCCACATCCAGATTGAGAACCTTTAGGGCAGTCATGTCAAACTGGTGGCCCGCGGGCCAAAAGTGGCCGCCGAGGGTTTCGAAAATGGCCCGCAAGGTATTTCCGAATTCGGACGGTGCAAGTATATTTTGCAATTAAGCTCGACATGTATGCAAATTATTGACCGAAATTGCCGATTTTCCATGAAAAACTCTAAAATCTTTGGCACTTCGTGCGCTAACGGTTTCATTTACCCAGCAGCTGTTGGTCCCTGGAACTGCGTACAAATGCTGTTGAGCATTTTTGATTAAGCAGAATAGGGAATACCGCTTTCTTGGTAACCCTTTTCTGCAGAAATGCATCCTATTGAGTCAAAAACACTATTTTTCTTAAAAATCCGGGAATTTTCCGAATATTTGGGCTTGCTGCCCAATTTAGTCGGAAAGTGCAAACATATTGTGAATTTATAGCAACGGAAATTATTGAAAAAATCAAATCAGGAACTTATTCTGCGCAAAATTGGTTTTCGCAATGCTAACAGGCTAAAATTGCATGAAAACTACGTCACCTTTGTAAGCACGTGAATTTTGAAATTTCGAGAGCTCATGAGGTGGCCCCCAAAATTTTTGATTTTTCAAAAATGGCCCATGCGGATTTTGAGTTTGACATCCCTGCTTTAGGGCTTCTCGGGAGTCATCAAGATTTTCTTCTTGTTCTACACAGCCGAAATTTCACGCGTCTTCGTCGGATTACCATTCATAGTCCAGACAGGAAGTGTCGTCAAAAGCGGTTCACGCCTTTCACAGGGGCACAAAACGCTACACAGACATTTTCTCTTCTTGGTATTCTTCTTGGAAACTTCCACAAAAGCCAGTGTCAACAGTAATATTCTCTCGATTTTCAAACTTTCCCATCATATTTAGTGCTTCTAGTAAAAGCCAGCTAGACCAAATTCTTTGGAAAGGGAAGGTGGGAGCAATACTGGCATGAAGGTAGCTCCCGAAGGTCCGTAAGTTTAGGCACAGCATTCCGAGCTCCCTCACATTGACGTCACGTCTAACCTGCAAGCATTCAAATCTGACTTTGGCCACAGCCATCCGCTGGAATTTTTCGCCATTGTACTCTTGGTGACTCCTTCCTGTACCGATCTCATCAGACTTAGCAACTTGGCATAACGGCAGCTAACCTAAGGAATTTCTCTGGGACATAGCATAAGTTAGGCTAACATGGTGAACACAAGGTTTCTATATAATATGCATGGCTACCAAGGTAATCTTACCTCAACAAGTATATTGTAGTATGACTGTAAAGTTTATAATTGACTGGACAGACAATGTAAACAGATCCCGTACAAACCTATAGAAATGTGCATAAGGTGGCACAAATGACTCTGACAACGTCTAAGTACCGATTCAAAATATCGGCCATTTTGGCACCCTTGCCGATTGGATCGGATTTTGCGCTGGGTCATGAGGTCATCAAAAAGGTTGTGGCACCAGGGTCGATCACACTACATATGATAGTTTTCTCTGGGTTCAGTTTGACGAAAATTAAAATCATCGTAAGGAAACCAGACGTGGTATCCAGTGACAACGGCTTCTCCTCTTTTCAACGTCTGCTGGCTAACCAAAATGGTCGTCCTCCCTTTGGTTGTGTCAGGTGAAGAGGTGGCGTTTGAGGCACAGCAGCATGAGTTCCAATAAGTTCCAGAAATTTTAAAACCACGGCTTGGGATCCCAATTCACAAACAATTCAGGAAATTTCTAAATCCTGAAATATTATTTTTCTTGAACACGAGCTGAAAGTCAGTATTTGAGAAAGACACGGGAAATTTGCCTACGTGGCTAAGAAGTGATTCAGAAGGCCCAGACAGCTTATGCTGCTTCACGTGTGAACAATAAAACTACAGTGATAGTTTGTGTGCTCAGAAATGGTCGCATGCAAACGATCCATATTCTCATGGCCAGGCCACGGCAATACGACTTTATAGTTAAGTTCTCCTACTGCCAACGAGTCCGTTTTTAGCTCAGACCTAAGCTATACTTAAACATTTCCCAGGCAAAAGTGAAGCCAAGACCCATCTCAGTGCAAATCAGCAAATAATCAAATCCTATCGAAAATGATCGTAAGCCTCTTACTGCTGGTCGTTTCCCTCTTTAACCTTGTAGCATGCGACGTGTCAAAACCACAAAATGGGACTGTTTATGGCCTGAAGAACTTTTTAAAGCCGTTGAGAATCATGAATGTTATTATACGCCTGCTGGAAAAATATTATTCCTTAAATGTGGTACAAACTCGAGTCCCTTTTGACATGGCCGTGGACTACTTGGCAGAAGAATACGTGTCGGTGCAAATATTTCCAAAACATCACACCGTCCCAGCCGGACCTTACGCTCGGTACATCAAACAGAAAATCGCATGGCTGGTGTTTGTCGCCATCGTACCAGGAATAAAATTCGTTGAGATAGCGTACATAATGCTCAACTGTCTCATGATGTGGGTTCCGCACGAAATCTACACACCTTTTTACCAAGACTTGATCCACATACTAATGGTGCATCCTGTGGGAAAAGGGTTAACCGATTTGATATAGGAAGAAGAATGATTTTATTAGGGAAAGGGGTTTTACCCCATAGACCCGGAACTTCGAGAAAACTTTTACATTTTTGATTAAACGGGACTCTCTCTTACAGCTAGAAAATTATAACTAGTAATAAGTACATAATACTAACAATAATATTACGTTTTTAGGAGGCGAGCTTGCGAGACCTCCTTATGTGATGGCGACTGACGCCACGCTCCTTTCAACGGCCTACTGGAACGGCAAGATGCTCGACTGGGTCGAATGGGATATCAAAATGACCGGGCGGTCGGCGCCGACATTCT
>JAQFYD010000291.1:0-21920 GCA_034694225.1 Bourletiella hortensis | reverse complement strand
AATTTCCAATTCCTCAAATCTTACTGTCTCCTGTGGGTTTGTGTCATTAATCGTCTTCTGCAAGGAAACAGGCATGTCCGCAGGGTACCTATCTCCAGCGACGAATGCGTCCGGTTTCCAGTTATAGATCTACCAAAAATAAAACATAATTTATTCGTTATGACTCGGAACTGAAACTGAAGATCACTTTGGCTGACTTTAATGCATCTACTTACCCTATTCAGCTTGATGAGGACGCAAGGCTCGCCCTGTTCATAGCCGAAGTTGTTTTTCGCATTGCATACATCCATTTTGGTCAGATCGACCTGGCAGACCCTATCAGAATCAGCAGGAGAAGCCCATGTGCAGGTGTCGGTCGACGAACCACCGGTGCTTTTAGTGCCCTTGTCATAAGCTGCGGAAAAGATCATGAATAAAGAATCTTTCTTTGTTTTCACTAATAAGCAAGTTTAGTACTTACTATCCCAGAATGCAGACAGCTGATTTGACCAGAATTGCCAGTCACCCTTCTGGCCTCGCTTGTACCAGACGAGAGTGGATTCTACGTTCGAGTCCTGATCTGGCATCGGTCGGAAACCAAGTCCTGGGTTCGTTCCAATCAATCCGTCCTCTAACATCCATTTGGGCTTGTTGGGATCCAAAGTTTGATAGAAAACCCACATCATGAGCCCGAAGAAGGCAGAGAGGCCAGCGAAGAAGAGGATGTAGAAAACAGTTATTTTCACTGCAAAAAAATAATCAGCTCTAGTAATGTCTATGTAATCTTATCATACAGTGTAAGGAAAGGAACTTTCTTATCAAAAGGCATAAAAGAATACATGCAACAACTTCCATACTCATTGCACGACATATTCCAATAGCTACCGATCGAATCTCGTATAAGCAAGATCCTCGTATTGGCGTTTACCGTATAAATTATTACATGCTTACGCTACCAAGTCTTCACGATACCTATTTTCCATAGGTACTAAGAGTCAATCATGGCCGCTAAGTAATACCACCTTCAGTTTCCTCTAGTAAATGTATTTCAGTCTAAAAATAAATATTGTCTGGAGATCATGAATAATTCATATGGAGATAACTAATATGGACTGTTCTTACACACCATTTTCCGCGTTTGTCTCAATGCAAGTGTGTGTGACAATGGGTTGATGCTTTCGAGATATTAGTTTACGTTAGTTAGTCCATTCCCATCTAATTCTACGTTAGTTTCCATCAACAACTCTCTATTTACAAAAAGTTTGCAATGGAATAATGCAATGGAAATGGCTAGACATCTTAAGCCATTTAAGACTTTCAACAAAAGTAAAAGCACTGTTCAATGGCTTCTGCGAGTATATGACATATGTGCCGATTTGCAGTACCTACTCAATAGTATTAGCCCCACAGTAGATGTGCAAATAACTAAGTTACTTCCTTTTTTCGAAATGATTTCAAATGCTTGCCAAGTGATTATTATACTAATGAAAGATGCTAAATTAGTTCCTGCATCTTGTGAAGAAAATGCCTGAAGGCTACTTCGAGGCTTTCAGTATGATCATTGAAGAGTCTGAAGGACTCTGTTCATATTTATGAATGGCAAATTAAATCTGGGCCATTTCTCACCTCATAATATCCTACTGCTTACCCATTCCATGTTAATTGCAGGTTGCAAAAATCCAATTCGCGCAGCTTTGTCTACCTCCTTTATCTGGCCAGATAAACCCCGATGATAATGAATCCATTCCGCAATTTAGAAACTTTAGATGAATTATATGTGCTACAGTGCTATCTGGCAGCTTCTATCAGTTGCAATTTACTTGGTCTACGTGTAACGTTGTTGTACTACTACAGCCATCACCATGGAAGTGGTCAGCTTGACTTGTAATTCTATTCGGTATCCATCAATTCCCCCGATCTTTATAGCTAGCTTTCTTCGATCGATAGCTATCGAGGCTATATGGACGCCCATATTAGTTCCCTTATTTCATCATCGGTCTGTTTGATTTGTTTTTTTCACCTTAATTCATCAAACTGTCTTTCAAATAGTAAATGGGACTTTATTATCCAGCAGCAGAAGAAGACGAAGACTTAAGGCCGTATCGACCCTGTGGAAATAGAATGGAATAGATTTGTATATAGGACACTTACACCAACTGGATCCCGTCCTTCCAAGAAACTCGCCAGTATCAGAGTTCCAAAGAAACTTTCCGAATCCAGCATTTTCCTGGGTTCGTTTTTCCGGTGAGTAGCTTTTCCCATTCTTATCTGACATCCTGAAATTACAAAAAAATGTATCATTTATGCAAGCTGCAAACTCCAGCATAATCTTACTACCTGTCAGGAATATATTTCTTAATACATATTTCCATCTCTATGTTTAAAAATAGTACACATATACATATATGCTTCCATTAGTAAATAAATAAAGCTAGGAGTAGCTACTACGAGACAGTTAATAGTTTATATGCACGTAGTGAAAACAAATGCGGCAACAGCCTTGAACCCTCACCTATAGCTAGCTACTATGCTCGTGCCAATAAATGAAATGCATTAGCATTTAAAGCCCTTCTCATTTGAATAAACTCATTTAAATCACCATTGAATTTTGCGGATAACTAAACTCACACTAAAGCATTTCTCCAGTACCACAACCACAACTGCGGTCCCAGTGATCATTTAAAGCCCAGCCTTTGCCTCGCACTACTTCTTAGTTGAGCGTTAGAGCCCCAGTGACACATAACCTTTATATTAGGTGCCATTAGACGTGCATACTGTACAAAAATACATTAGCCTTATTCAGCTGTTAACATTTCTCATTTTAATCTCCTAAAAAATACTAGTCCTACTTTGAGTTTATTTCCTCCTTTAGGTTCCTCACTCGTAGGAAAAATTCAGTCGTTCCCAAGGAGACTCCAGTAGTAGCTATGCACAACAAGACAGAAGGAGACAGAACCCTAAAATCCTTACATGGCCTTACTTTGGGAGCTGGCTTACGTATACATATATCTATCTAGTGCATGAGCTATTTATATGAGTATTAACTTGAAGCTTTTACTTCTACTGATAAACTAACTCTAAATGTTTGTTTATTTATTTTTACCTGAATTTAGATTAGGCGTGACAAGACGGCAGTGATGAACATATAAAGTTGAGATAATTATTGAAAGTTGAGCAGTTTTAACTGGTCAGACTGAGACTCTTCTGTGAACTAAATTCCACTCACACAAGGACAACTCCTCATACCTCACAAGACAGTCGTGGCTTAAGAATTGAGCAGCACAACTCGAGGTACGAACTGATTCGGATCGGATCGAAAAGCTGGAACTGGCTCACGGGCTGCACCTCCTTTGACTCTCCCATGCGCCCTGAACGTCTCTAGCGTGTACCTGATGAAACTGTTCTAGGTGGGGCCACGGAGCCTTTTCAGTGTTTATCTTCAACAGACAGAGATGCTCCTACTGTGCCCAAAGTGGCGTCAGCAGTACTTCCTTTCATCTTGCCTCGACCGGCGCCCCAAGTCGGACAAAAACTGGCGAATCTAATGACTACAAACTTGGGTGTAATCAGTCATATAAAAAATGCTTAGAAATAACAAACTCGTTTCGCATGGATGCAAACTAGTGGGCTATAAAGTCACCGTGTTTGTTTATGTACCTGGACTGCTTTTAACAGTTCAATCTGAAGATTGTTCCGGTGCCCTATTATGCATTGCTAGCTACTACTATAGCTATAATGAAGCTTAAAGAATGAGGAGAATCTGACAGGAATAATGGCAAGGCTCAACTAGTGCAAGGGTCTTGCTGAATTGGCGTATAGCTACAGTA
This sequence comes from Bourletiella hortensis, assembly GCA_034694225.1. Taxonomy (NCBI): domain Eukaryota; kingdom Metazoa; phylum Arthropoda; class Collembola; order Symphypleona; family Bourletiellidae; genus Bourletiella; species Bourletiella hortensis. The sequence continues at coordinate 18,114 of JAQFYD010000291.1, read as the reverse complement.
GTGTTGGGAAAAGATGCAAGCTTGTAGATCAGATTTGTGGCTAGGAATAAAATTGGGAATTCAGTACTGTACAGCATGTCGTCCTCGTGGGTAGCCTATGCTTCTTTTGTTGCATGGGACAGTATGACTTGTAGAGGGCTACAAAATAGAAGAATTCGGAGCCTTTATTTAGGTACGTGTTTGAATGTGGAAATATATTTGAGAAGATGTATAAGGACGGGGAGAAAATTCCGAAGGGAAATGTGGGCTTTCTTGTCCAGATGAGTTTAGGAAGTTCCCATATGTCCTAACAATATTAGTAGGTTTGACAAGAGCGCCATGTCAGGAGGCCACTTCTGCAATTTTACTGATGCAGCGGCTATATTAGTTATCAGCCTCCTCCCTCAGAAAATGCAATAAACCGAATCAAAAACCTAGCTGGCGTTACCATTATCACCAACCATGTTCCAGTAGAAAATACAGAGAAACGTAACCACGATTTAACTAGATTTACTCTGTCCTTAAGGTATACCACAAATGCTTGCATGGTAGAGATTCAAGGCATAATTTGCATATCAAACGGAATACTGCAGGGAAGCACTCTCACTCAGTTAGCCTGCCCCTTTGTCTCCGCACACCGAGAGAAATTCTGTGGACATTCTCAGTGGTTTTTATTTGGTAACAACTTATTCTTATTGTCCTCACTATCTACGCATACAACATACGATTAGCTTTACGCCAGCGTTTTTTAAAAATTCTGCGACTAACTCATCCCCCACCAAGCTGAAGACTTCAGTTTGTTTTTATGCACAATTATTAGCATAAGAAAGATATTCTTTAGTCATCGTAGCTTCAAAGCTAACAAAATCTAACGAAGACATATGCACAGCCAATGCGAAACAACAGAGGACTGGGAAACTAGCTCAAAAGTAAAGTGAAATTTAATTCAAAGAAAGTAGGATGCCGGAACCTGTGGGACATAGGTAGAATTTTATTGATTGGAAGCCATTAATTGAGTCGCATGCGGTAGCATTCTGTGTCTATTTATCCATGAAATTAATATCCATCGGCTCTGTGAGTCCACGGAACCTAAAATAATACACAGTGCCACACTTCCACCATGCTTTCTGGCTCTTCTTATTTCCTTCGTGTACACAGACGGTCTAAAACTGACAGTTGTCTTGTCTGTGGGAAAGCAAAGGACGACGCTACGAGAGTTATACACAAGTGAATCCGTACAAGAGAGTGAGAGTGGCTTCTTGTCATGTCTATGGCGCTACGACTGTCTTAAGGACGAACAACTTAAACGTCAAGTTATTTCGCTGACCAGGTTTCCGCACTAGATGTTTCTATCTTTAATAACAGTATTTTTCTTATGAAGAGTTCCTCATTCACTGTCAATTAGGGAGAATAGCATAAAGAGAAAAAATTATTTCAGTTGACAAGCTTGACAGCATTTAAGTTTCCTCCCTGGTGAAACAACACAGCATGTCGTCTTCCCTTTCTTCCTGACACTCCTCATATTCTTCTTTCGCGTAGTGCGTAGCTAGTCTGTTTTAGCTACTACCAAGTAACATTTCCCTATGCGCAGATTATCATCCGAAATGGTTAAAATCACCGGTGGCAAATGGTGCCATATTTTTAAATGTAGAAAACTCCGGGACACAGACGGATAAAAATTCCATCGCAGAACCAACATCATCATTTTAGGTAGCTAGTACTCAACGAGTGATACTAAATGTTTCAAGCCAACAGCAAGCTATAATAAAGGCTCGGGAAATTACTTTTCGTATGAATCTGATAGTATAATGAGGCAATTATCACATGAGTTAATTATTTCAGCAATGCGCTTTAAACCAGTCGACCAGCATATTCGAGGTCATTTATGTGTCATTTAGCCAAAGGAAATGAAGGTACGAAATTTAGTGCAAGACGATAGGTAACATGGGCCATATTTTAGGCAATAAGAAGAGATTCTGATGGTATAATCATTGTTTCTGCAGAGTAAGTGAGCTAAAACGTACCTGGAATACATGCTTCCCGATCCCGAGTCTCTACAGAAACTTTGTGCCATTTTTCTCTGTGTTTCATCTACCGGATTTTTCTGTTAACAGCGCGTTTGAGTCATTGTAGACGTCGAGTGCTGAACAGCTATAATTTCACATAATCAAAGATTAGAGCTCGATACCCTTTCAAATATCATTTCGTTTCATGAACCTGAGTATAGCTACTGGTGAAAGAAGTTGAGAGATAGAGCCAGAGACAGACATTTCTGGTGAAGAATATTCATGTAGAATACCGGCTTCGAATACGAGCTTCAAACAGAGCCTCGTGATGCCTCTACACAGTTTAATAATTTTAGCTTGTTTTCCGTCAGCATGATATTCCCACTGAGAGTATTATTTATTCTACATACTTGATGAAACGATTTATCCCACATTTTTCGTACCTCTGATAATACATTGGCTCTATTGTTGGACAGTGGAAAAATTTTGTGATGCAGAAGGACTTATTTCGGGGCTTTGAAAACCAACCTTTTATTTTGCTCTTTTGGTGCTATCACTTGTGACAGCTCACGTTCTTTTGAACTGATGTCCATGCCATGCAAAACCCTGAGCAGTGTCAGTCAACTCCATTCTCATATGCGTAATCGCACAATGCAAACCAAGCCGGCACTTTCTATACTTATTCAGCCGCCAAGCTTTACTTACTACTCTTCCAGGTGGACCATTAAAGTAGCAGACATGTCTAGCTAGTAGCTACCTACCTATTTCAATACTCACATTTAGGTACACATACAGACAATAGAAGAAAGTAAGCTAGCCCAATAAATTCAGCTAATGACCTCTATCCCCTATTACTTGGACTCCTCCTCCTCCTCCTTCTACTCCTTGTCTCTTTCCCATAATGCTGTCAACAACAATTTCCGCTTAACTCCTAATATTGCCCTGCTTTAAGCTAACATGTTTTTGTACCTACCTCCAGTTAAATTTTTGATCACATGCGGGAATATTGTATGTAGCTACAGACATGAGTTTTTCTTCTGGCAAGCCATATGAGTGAAGCAGCGTAAATATTATTGAATATGTAAGTTAGACAGAGAGACACCCATGAGGCAGTGTGTGTAAGAAAGTGCGAATGGCTTAATTTGTCCTAACAATTTCATTTCTCTCCCCTTCTCGTGGTTAGGGGAGCTTCTCTGACAGCGCAGGAGGAGAAACCGGACGTCATGGATTAACTTAATTAAAAACTCAACCAAAAATCATGTACCGCCTACCCAGGACAGCCTCAAAAGGCAAATTAGGTTTACAAACTCATTAGCCAACGCTAACGATAAACTCAAATAAGCCACATAGCTAACAAGGTGTGAAGTCATTTTACGATACATACTGTATGTGGAACTGCTCCAAGTCCCTCAACGCACACTTTCGCACAGTTCCACACAGCCGGCAAAACTACTCTGCTCTCTATAACATAATTTTCCTTATCGACCTGATCTGGATCCACTATATGAAGTATGTGTTAACTTTGTTGCGGTTGTCGCACTGTAATTTATCGCCGTGATGACTATGCCTTTCTCTCCGCATCGCACTTTAGGTCATTGCCAAGCTATATAGTCCATAGATTCCCCAATGACCAGAAAGCTAATCTATACAGGCGAGGAAAAATGTTCGTAGGAATCAAACAGGTAAATTAAATCCTCTTAATCGAATACTTCACTCCAGGGATGATCAGTAGATTGGAACCTCCTCCGCTAAAAAGCGGGACGGTACAGTAGTCAGGGAAAACGATGGCCCCTTGCTAATGCTAATATGTATTCCTCCAAAGTGATATCAAAACAAGACAGAGAATCAGTCACAAAACTAGTTCATGCAAACGTATACGATTTTTCCGGCCGGATACTGTTTCCTTGTTTTGGTCCTCCGAAAGTAAATGCGCCTAATTGAACTTTGGCGTCGCGTATGGCCTTCAATCATCATCACTGTACACTCATTACATATAATAAACTGACACATCAAACTACTGCTGCATAAGAGTCGTACTTACATTCAGAAGTCATAAGAAAATGATTTTTTCTCTTAAAATGAGGATGCATAATTACTAATACTTGCATCGCCAAAGTTGCAATGACCAGACAGTAGGAAAGTAGCAATGGATTATGGATGTTCAGGAAAAGGTCATACCACGTAGACTCTTACGTACCTGAGACAAAACCAGGGAGTTCACGTGGAAGTCGGCAAGAGGACAGAATGATGAGAGAAAGCCCGCACACGTTTCCAAGCCCAAACATATTGATTTTGCAATTATATAGCTAATCACTTACTGCTAAGTATAAACGGAAGCCCATGGTAGTAGTCCTGTATGGTGGTTTCCGCCGATTCCTTATAAATTTTCGGCTAATCCACTCTTCTTCTCCCACCAACTTATCACCCGTCTATGCTTCTTTCCAGATTACTCATCGGAGAAATTAATATATAGCCTTTGGCTCAGACATTCCCACTGTTTACAACTCAACGTCAAATGCTACAGCAGTGTGTAATCATTTCATAGGAATAACCGTTTGTTTGAAGGGCCATTACTTGCATGTTGGATGACAGTTTCAAAAGAATGCGTAAAAGTAAAGAGTCTTGTGCTATAAAATAGTCAGTTTATTTGTGTGATTATTATTATTTTTTTTTATTTTAACACAATTTGGAACGTTGTTGTTAAGTTAAGTTGTATCATTTTATCTTTTTATTAGTAATAATTAACAATAAATAATGCTGACTTGAAGAAATGAAAATAATTACTGTATGTTATCTTTAACATGATTACAAATGTAAAAGTCCTACAAAGAGGGTAAAAACAAGTATTTTGTGTACTTTTATACTCTTTGTTCTCCATAACTGCCGTCGCTGGATTGAATACTCCTGATTTTTTAATATTATGCACAATGAACAGAGGAGTGCATATTATGAGATTCACTCCGAGTCTACTGTCCCTGCCCCTGACTCTTTCCGCTGATGTCGAATAAGTTCCGGATCATCATCATTTTGTGACTCTTTGGGAGCATTCAGAGTAATGTAGATGGCCCAGATGAAAAATATTTTAAAGAAAGCACTAACGAGCGTGTAAGTATAAAGTTCTTTCAGGGTCTTCTGTATACCCTCCGGATCCTTTGCCGTGTAATACAGTAAGGTTGGCGTGAGAAAAGTGGCCAACTGGAGGCCAAAAGCAATGATGGAATGCAGAATCCACAATTTTGGGACCAGCCCCGGATAGATATCCTTGCGGTCCGTCCGTGAGCTGTTGTACTGTAAAACCAAGAGGAAACAACATTGCTATACAGGAAATGGTTTCTGTCCGCACAGTAATTAATACCAATTCGCGTGCCTGCCAAAAGTAACACATTTCCTCCGAACTTGATGTGCCAAGCATTTACTCAGTGCCTGAATAACATGGAAATATGAGTGCTAAAATTTTCGCCCTATTAATAGCTACCCTCTTTGCCTAATAATCATTCTCTCGCCTCTCAAACTCCTCCGTATATATTTTCCAGCCAACAGCATTGCATTGTACTACTCTGACTACCAGAACCACTCAGCATAAAACTAGGAGGCCCTCCTCCTCCTACTCCATATTAGTCCTACTCCATTAAGCTAGCTAACCTGACATATGCAATAGCATAAAATTTTCGTCATCATGGTCAAACTCCCTGAAGAAGAAGACGGGCTATATATATCAAGGCCCGACAGGCGGCTCATGGATCTTTCTATCGAAACGGCTATTTTTTCGCAACATCTCCTTCCCAATACGGATTTCACTACGACCAACAAGAAGAAAGGCTACTGTCCTTAATACAATTAAAATCAACATGATAGCAATGATATAGGTTTCCACGAGGATACTACACGCCTCCGTCGAACAACTCGCACTGACAGAGCCACGCAAAGAAAGCAAGCTCAATGTGCATCTATCATAAAGATTGCAACCATGGAATACACATTCCCTGCCGGTCATGTGTGCTCGAAGCATCCATCAAAGTAGATCTAATAAGATTAATAATGTTTTTTGAAGCTTCCTCTTACTTTGGATTTAGCAACCAAAAGTATGGCAGCTAGTATCTGAACTAGACTTTGGCCAATTGCGGTAATGGCAGCATCTGAAACAGAACAATAGCATATATATACATATACACATGTGGAACTAATCTTGTAAACACAATTATCCAATATAATCAGTCAAGCATTGGTGACACTTTTGGTCCACCGTGGAAACTCCCGCACTACGCAGTTTCCTCCACGGTGCATCATCATCATACATTGTATTTACTACAGTACCACCAACTCTGTATAGCAACTAAGCATGTTAGTCAAGTCTTCCAGAAAAATGAGTACTGCGCATTTTTCAAACTACTACGACTGCAAACTTAAAAATGCTTTTATATATATACGAATGCCAGAAGAACAACAATATAACAAGATGACTTACACTGAATAAATTCTCTTCCATTATTTTTGTACAAATTAGCTCCTTCTATGCTACCATCTTCTATATTCACATAATTATAATACAGTGCGAGCGTTTTAATTCCAAACGCAAGGATTGCCACACCGAACACCTGAAAAGGTAAACAGATTAAGAAATCGCATTATTCACATGGCTCACTCATCATCATCGTCTTTCCTCCATTATTAGTTATCATATCGTAGATATCGTTACGGCAACATATTCACTCACTCTTCTGCTCCACGTAACATTCACAAAGAGGAACAAAAACAACGCTAATGCACAAGACTGCTGGGATGAAACCAATCTCACACAGTTAGCTGAGCAATCACAACGACGAAAATATTACAACTGCTACATGCATACTAATCATAAAGATGTATCCCATTAGGACTCTGCGCTATTTGCAAGTAAATTACAGCTATAGGTAAGAGCTGTAAAAGAAAAATTGTTCATTTCCATTCATATCACAAGCATCCATCCAGCAGTTCTTTGCTTAAGTGTGTTATGTGTGCTCCTATGCAATAATATTTACTTAATGAGTTGGTTATAGCCACCCAACAATCCATTAAAATCATGGGTTAGTAACAATTAATGATTTCCGACGACGAAAATAGAAACTAATGGAATGTAAATGATGGGGAATTTACATATCCCAAGTGGCAGGAAACATTTTTTTTCAACTGTAGTACTATTAGTATAGTACCCGAATATATATTAAAAAAGTTCTTCTCTCAACTGGCATCAATATTACCCGGCTCTCAACCCGCCTGCCACTCCAATGACTCAAGCCATCCTTGACTCCCTCACTTCATCCGCACTCCAACTTTCTCCATTTCACGGAGACAGAAACTTGAAAAAATACACAACTTGAGGCAGCCAGTTATATACAAGCTTGATAAGTGCCAAAAAAGCAGCAGCAAGAAGAAGGCATGGATACAATGTTATCTGATATCAGCCCTGCTTCAAATTCTTGTATATATTTCCTCATCATAATGTCTCGTTAATGTCAAAAATGAAACCGAATGCTTGCCCATTGGATCTAGCAACAAAAAATTTAACCCAAGACAAAAATATACATGAATTTTAGGATGATTTTTCCGTACCAACAACCAAGACAACAATTCATCGATAAGATCATTATTATTAGCCATGACGTCATCAGACTGACAGCAGTCTCTATGTTACTGAAAAGATGAAGAAGCATAGCAGCCAGTAACCAACTTAAGAATCACATACTCAGCTCAATAACAACAACAGCAACCACCACGACCGTACAACCTCTACTACACAACCTTTCCTTTACACATACATACACAATGACTGTATGCTATTTATGCAGAAAAACTGAGCGTAGCAAAGCGATTATCTATATTTTCAAGTAAAGGATTTTTTTCCTCTTAGTTTGACAATTCCAAGTAAAATCCATGCCAGGACAGAATCATAATAATCTTTACCCAGAGCCCTCACCATGTCCTCCTTTCATGCCCAAATACACACAAAGACTTTACAAACAATTCAATTATTATGCTTCCTAGTCATACATACTAATGCCCGCCATTTCCCCCTTTTTCTTTGAACCTGACTTTGATGATGAAATGAGAAATGTCAAAAACTACGTCCTATGCTTTCAAAGCTGCTGTCGTCGTCGTCGTCGTCAGGGAATACAATAAACGAAAGATCCAATAGCTATACACAAAGTTTTACCTCATGCAAGTTTACCTAAAGCATCGCGGACGTGTACAGAATGGTACAGAAAGGTGTAGCAAGTTCCAATATGTTCCAAAGGGAGAAATTCCAACAAATTGTTCCTTTGGTAGACATAATAATATTTAAAGTAACTACAAAGGGAAACAACATGCGGTCAGCTTGACATTTACCGTTCCTATACATGTATAGTACTTCTTGGTCTTTCATATATTATTATAACATGCAAAGTAAAAAGTCTTTTAGACATATTAACAACAAGAAGAATACTAATAGCCTCCCCGCTACGTGCACATGGTCACATACTATTACAACTTGTCAATGCGGTCTTTATAGTAGTCGCCTTCTTAAAAGTACACACAAGTCCCGTCATCATCATCAGTTTGCAGTAACAACACATGCCAGGAGGACAAACTAATGTTAATAATAATAATGTCCAATATATTCCCCCATAGTAGCTAGTTAGTTAGTTAGTTAGTTATTGCAAAGGGACGCAGGGGACATGATGACAGCACTAAAGCACACAAAATATAAAGCGTACAAAGCTATTCATCCATTTTCATACACACATATATAACTGTCAAGATCTTTTTTTTATTTCGGAGCCTGCCACATCGATACGAGGCATTTAACCGGCTTCACTCATTTCAGTTAGTATTTAAAAGCACTGTGTTAAACACCTTCAGTAGCCATCCCGGGCTCATCCACAGTGACAAGAATTATTAAGGCCCAGTAGGTCAGAATTTTTGGCATGACAGGAGACACACTATGAATACAAAGGAAAGAGGAGGTCGTACATTCTTTGAATTCATAGCTCATACAACAGGAAACAGACTGTAGACTATTCTGGTCCATAACAGAAAATATACACACAAAAAGTGGAAAGAGTAACAACACAAGTCACAATCCATGTTTCCCGTTCTCTCTCTCTCTCCATCTCCCTCTATTCCAACCATTCGTTCTCTCTGTCGACGATGCAACAGTTCTTTCGACGCAAAAAAAACAAGCCTGCTCCGAAACGCAGAAAAAAAATAACAATTATATTTTCATGCTCTTCTTTTCAACTTACACTTTCAAGAGTTGCGATGAACTGGTAAATAGTTTTAGTTGAGAAGGCTGATCCCATTACGATAGTTCGTCGTATCCGAAGTTGAGGAATAATAAATTCTATTCGATGTTACCCGAGGGAACAAAAAACTGATGAAAATTCTAATGATTTGAAGCTCTGATGATGAGTTGGAATTTTTCCCTAATACTCCACTACCACAAACCGCTCCATGGAAGAACAACGAAGGATTTTTTTGTCAGTTTCCTCCTTCTTCTTCACAATAACGCCATGGTAGCTCAGAAACAATGTTCGTCAATAATAATAATAATAATAATAATAATAACCAACTGTATGAACTTTTGAAGCTTTCAAACTATGTGAAAGGCTGTGAGGTACACTGACGAGCCAGAGTACTTTTCAGCAGCTTTTAAAAGGCAGTCAGTCATTCAGTTGTTGTTGAACGGAAGAACACAGAGGAGCAACAGACCAAATACGTCGTTCCTCTCAGACAGTGCGCACAGTTCTGTGTTCTTAGCACAGCTTGCATTTGTTCCTCATAGCGAATAGCGCTTTTGAGTTACTCACGAGATCGAGATGTGTGTGCGTGTGTACAGAGTATGTGTGTGTGTCTTCTTCTATATATGTAGAATAATTATACGGCTCATCCAAAGTTAGAAGCCTTTTTCTCCCTTTTCCTCTACTTTTTTCCCCTTCTTCTTCTCACATCATATATATACACAGATAGACAGAAAACTAAATAAAACCATACGATCCCGCAATTTTGACCACTCGTTTGAAGGGCACGTACGTCTCCTGACTGTATGCACACACGCATCTGATTTAGCCAGATGAGAAACAGGGAGAGAGAGAGAAAAAAAGTGCATGTAACAACTGTATAGAGTATTACAACAGTGTTGGGAGAATGTGTGCGAGGGAAAAATCCAAATAATTGCTTCGGGACCTCTCTCCCGATCTTAAGTCAGGGCTCAAAAGACTTGCCAAATTTTCCAAAAGAGTTAAACGCAAGAGTCTTCGCACTTTGTTCGTTCCTCCTTCATAGCTGAGCTGTATATGGTATAAGCAAAGAACCCCCACAAGACTCGTTTGCTTTCCTCCTCCTCCAGATTCAGTTTGCTCATGCTGTCCCTGCTCCAATCTATATGTTTACTCTACAGTTACTGCTGCATTTTTCATTCAACTCAGTTTCTTAGCCTTAGCCTTAATACTACTACTACCTCTTCTACCTCTACAATAATTATGGTACTTTTGGAGGATTTCGGAAGATATGTGTATATTTTTTGAGAGGAAGTATATATACAGGGGGGGAGTAGGAAGAAGAAAGTAATAGTATGATTATTCCGTCCCGTGCCGTGACGACCAACAAGTTTCCGTATTCCACTCTGGTAAATTAGCAGGAGATCTGCGTTAAGGAGATAGAAGAAAGAACCTGAGGAGTTGAGCTGAAGGAGCGGGCAATTGGAAGAAGAAGAAAAGAAATAAGATTACATGTATAATTTTGTGCGTTTCTTTTACTCATACACATATACACAGACACAAATAAACAAGTGGATGAGTAGTAGGAGCTGCACAGTGCGTATATTCTCACTTGTATGATAGTATCTTCCTATTAAAATGGCTATATTCTCTTTAATAGCACACTTTATGGCCTATGACCCTGTACAAGAGTTTTATGCTACTAGTAGTACACAAATGCGTGACTCTGGGCTTTCTGTATTCAATTTGTGTGTGTGTGTGTGTTCATGTGTCCGGGTTATCTTGGGCGTGCATGTGGCTGGAAGAGTAAGTCCCGTAAATGTCTGTGCCTCCCGATGCTGCTGCTGACTGAGAGGACAACTGACATGGAATGATACTACTATCGTATCACCATCAGGCTGTCTTCGTCAACTCATATTGACTCGACTCACTCTATGATGAGGCTCCTCTCATACTCGAATATACACAGAAACAAACTCACTTTTCCCAAAATCTTGTCCTCCACAAGGGTTTTGACGAGCTAAACATCTATAGACACAGAGAAGGGCACTGGTATAAACCACAGTAGGAGCTAAACCTTCCTGTTCAGCCTTTCCGATGATGACTAGGAGGGACAATGATGATCTCACTCCCTATGTAGTCAAGGCGGGTAAGATGCTTCCGACAGAACAATTCCATTCGGTTCTTTACTTGCTTGCTCCGGCTCTGTATTTTCTCCTCTGACAAGGAGCGGGAACGACCTGAGTTTTATTTGGTGCGAGTAGTAGTACATAGAGGAGGAAGGTCCTTTTCTTGCCTCTTTAAACCATTATAATGTTTTCTAGTATATCTTGGTCCTTTTCCCTCGTAACACTTAGAAACTCATATAAGGGTGAACGCAACAACAATGCCCTTGTTTTGACAGAGTGCCACGACGACGACGACATTAAATGACTGACTCCTGTTCCAACAACTCAAACTAGAATATGCGGTTTTCTTTCTCACTCACTCGCTCACAATCCATGGTCATATTAGGGCGATTTTACCGCCGAGACATGTCTTACAGCCGTAAAAATGGAGCTATAAACGGGTCTCTTTTATCTTGTTAACTAGTCTCACCATGGCAGTTCCAGCAAAGAGAAAAAGAAGAGGGAGAAAAATAGAGTTCGCATTCAACTCCCTTAAAGGACAAATACTCCGGAGAGACAGGCTGCGAAACTCATGTAAAGAAAGAGAATGTGTCACCTTTCAGCCGTCAGCCACAACTTATTTTATTAGTAGAAAAAGAAGAAGAACAAGAAGAAGACGAAGAAGGAGTAGGAGGCAGATGAATGTTGAAGAGAGAGAAATAGACGTCCAGGACAATGCAATTCTTTGAACGGTAGCTCCCAATATTGTATGCTATGTACACGGTAAAGGCTCTCTTGCCGCGTCTTCTAAAAAGAAAAAGGCAATTTAGTAACGCAGGGCTATTTCCCATAGCGTACATTTGCCTCATATCAGAGTCATTACCATAGAATTATTTATTAGCTCCCCTGCCACTCGCACTCTCCCACTTATTTCCTTCCTATTATAATCTACTACTAGCAGTAGTGGAGAAGAAAGCATTTAAACCTCATCCACTTCGATTTCTCTAGTTCTATAGCTGTCTCCCTCTTTCTCTGTGCCTTAGACAAGCTTCTGTCATCAAAATCAACTTATATAGTGCTTCATGAAAGTGTTGTGCTACACCCTGTATTAACAGACAATAGCAATTATCGATGCCGTCTGATTAAATTATGGCTGTCTCAGCATGGACATGGATACAAGCTTATGCTGCAAGCGATGCCTTTTCAATAATACTTTCATATGCGAACGCTCACATCGATAAGCAACTTCTTGAAACATTTAGCCCACACAGCGTCACTGCCAGTCGACAAGACCATATTAAAGTACTTCTCTTGTTACAGTAAGGAATTTTATAAGGACTGCTTGGAACAAGGCTATTGGGACTACGCGCTGACCAAGGTTCTGAGGACACAGATCGGTACTGACAATGAGCTACTGACAACGACAGTAGACCCAAAAAAATGCTATCCAGTTTGAGCAACCAGAATCTACAAAAACGATGCTCAAATCTTTGTAGGTCTAATTAACAAGGGGAAGCAAGTATTATGCCGGAAGCACTAATTGGTACTTGTTTTCTTTATTTTCAGGCCTTCTTGGAGAGCCATAAGACTTCCAGAAGCTTAACACTACCTGTTGCTATGCTATGTAAATGCAATTGAGATTTATTGCAGCCATTCAAAGAGGGGCTTCTGCAGTGACTCTTGATCTTTGGAATGCGTTTCGTCCAACATAATGTTATGTCTTTAGCACCCTTTCGACCTTTTGGCAGAGCCTGCCTTTTTATATCACCACCACCACCACTCAGTCATTTATGTTCCACTCGGGTGAATCATAGTCATTAGCTAAGTTAAGCGGACAAAAATGCTTAGACATTAAAAACTCTAACTATGACCGGCATCATTTTTGCCTGAGCATCCCGACGAATTCCGCGGGAATAAAACTTCTGTTGAATTTAATAAAAACCACTAGACATCCTGAATGCAGAGAAACGACACAATAAATGCCCGTGAAAGCTCAGAGTAACGATAGACCGTAACTGTTTTTTTGTATGATCCCATTGTGCAACAGAATTCGAGTCATTTGTTCTCCAAAGCCACAGACCATTGCACAGAAGAGTATGCAATAGCTGGAGAAACGTTACTATTAAATAATAAGGTTCACCTCCTAACCTCAGAATTGACATGAGACTGGAAATACAAAATAAGCTTTTCTCCTAAGAGAATATTATCACAGTGAGAATCATACAGTACACTCAGAAGGGGCAGTCAAACTACGAGAAAAAGTTTTGCCTGGAATTCTATCAGCTTTGTGTGCCTATGTGTGGAACACAGGCTTGTGTTCTTTCGTTATAGACAGAGACAGAGATAGAGAACAATAGTATAAGTATACATAAGCTACTGCTTAATTTACCAACTCTTTTGTTCAAAAAAAGACCTAAAAAGAGGTAAAGTCATATTAGAGGAGGAAGCTTGCAACTTTTATGAATCGGCGGACCAATTTGCGGAGAAGAAAGAATGGCTGAATGACCGGTTCCTGCTCAGGTGGCTTCGACCACACGGATCCTATTACTTCTAGAAGAAGGGAATAAAATGGGACATTGCAAGTGTATGAGGGTGGCCAATTGAAGACACTTGGTCACGGTTGGGAAAACATTGGATAAAAGGTAGAGAAACAGGAGAGAAGAGGACAAGGTTTGGTAATCACATTCAAAGGATTTCCATTTCCCATTTTCCCCGCTCGATTGCTTACTACTATATGTATGTGTGTCCTAGGGATTGTAGTAGTGTCATAAGCACAATGAGGACAGTAGCTACTACCATGTATAAATACAAGCTGGAAATACTAGAATATTACTCTGTCTCTCTCTCTATTTTCTCTATCCCTCCAGTCAACTACGATAGTTCGCCAGTCTGTTGCATCTACTACATCTATTACAATTACTAGTTGTAGCAGCGGCGATGTAGCAGCAGTAGAAAAAGACGATGAAGGCAGGAGAGGCTCGTCTCGTTCATAGGGGTATACTATACAGAACAGCAACAAAACGAATGGGTGGACGGAGAGGAAGCAAGAGGGAGAAAAGGGAAAATAGTGGGAAGAATATTAGATTCGGTCGTCAGCCTTGCATTTATTTCCCCGAGTAGACATTGTAATATGATTACAGGTTATTGTATAACCCAGCCACTGGATGTCTCATAACAATTATTTCTCCCATTCCGGGTATCGGAGGCAGTGGAGTTGTAGCGGTAGTAGCTCATCGTGTTCGCCCTCAGTTATATAGATAGTAGTAGTAATACAGTCGAGTCCATTCACTCTATGCAAGCTTCATGTACATGGGTTATTATCATGATGATGGTGACGACGAACGCTCTGTCATTTATCTGTAATAATAATGGCAGCCTCTTCCACTCCTGACATTCAACCCGTTCACTAAAAGATAATAGCATAAAAGGATCCGAAAATTTAACTCGAGCATCATGGCTACATGCTCCCACTCACTTTCTCTATAGCTACACATATATACAGAGACTTCCTTTGATTAGGTGTTGCTCTGGTCACCAGAAGCGGAATTCTCTGCCGTGATGGCAAACCTACATGCAATTTATACAGACGATAATATTCAAAGCGTGTTGGAAAGTTAGCGCTTTAAATTAATATAGCTATGAAAGAAGGGTAAGAGAATAAATAAATCTATATCTGTCCTTCATATAGATCCCCTTACCCGCATGATGGCTCATTTTGATTGAAATCATAACAACTTTTGTTCCTTTGGCTACAGTAGTAGCTACAGGACGTTAGGATGACGTGCGTAGCTCCTTTGTTTCAGCGTGAAAACGGGTTATATTTCTAATGAAATACAAGAGATTACGGGAATCATCGAGCTACACAGCCTAACTCTGTCGTTAGTCAAGTATCATATTACTTGTAAGTAGTTAGTGACTAAGAAAATTATTATATGCATAAAAAAGTGCCTAGTCAATTAAATATGGGATACAATTCTCTGTATAATAGTCATCGCCATAAAGTTACAGTGTCATATTCTACGCCTACAAGGCCAAAGATTCTAATGTTCATGGTGCTTGCAGAAGGAAATTAAATTCAATGCATCTGAAAAAATGTAGCAACGGGAGACCTAGCAAACCCACTCGTTTGCACCATTGAAACCAATCCTATAATTGCGTTACCATGGATAATATCTTTTAATTGCAACGTGAGACAAAGGGTTTATGTGCTACACCGTATTTGAATGCAGATCTGAAGCAGTAACAACAACAGCTGTTCCTCTACTTAAAAACAACACAGGACGCCCGAGAGATACAAAGCCAGCCAGAATGCTGTAACCATGTCACTTTCAATAAAAGCCAACAAAGTGTATAATGCTGTTAACTCTGAACTATAGTAAACATGGGTGCGTCCATCCTCCCAGAGAGTGACAGTGTCTAAGTCCCACACATGGGATCTAGGGCGTAGCCCTGGATCCTGTAGACAGGGCAAATGGCATCACCAGCGTACCGAGGGGAGGGCTTGGGGGGCTCAAGCCCACCCCATCGGCTGTAAAATTAGCCGTAAAAGCCCGAAAATCAGGCAAAAAACCGCAAAATTTTTCCGCCTTCGGCGCAAATCTGCAACGATTCTATGCTCAAGCCCACCCCTTTTGAAATGTTTCGGTACGCCACTGACTGGCATTAATGGTTGTAGCGATGGTGACACGTGTAGTAGTGCACACATACTCAAATCATAAAATTGCCCTTCTTTTATTGACGAATGGTTTTACATCCCCTTGGTTTATATTCTCAATGCAGCAGCAGTAGTAGTGTATGTAATGAGGACGACGCTAGCTATCTTCCTCACACAAAATTCACGTCTAATTCCTCTCATGGGAAGACACATACATGCATGTAGGTTGACCTTCTCCAGACAACCCGAACATGACTTTCCCCAGAAGACTCTGTCATCTTGCACTGGACGCTCGGTTTTGCAAACCAAATATTACAGAAAGTCATGGAAACGTTCAAATACCTTTACTTTGTCTTAGCCCTACCACCAGTAGAAATGATTTTGTAACTAAGGGGAACAGATGAAATGGAACACAAGAAATTCAGTTTCATTAAGGATAGTATGTTATTTGAAAGTTTCTCCAACCTACATGTTAGCACACTGGCAATAAATTGGGCTGAATGTATGACATTATCACAGCGGTTCAAGTGCGTTTTCAGAAACAAAGAAAGGAATTGCGCCTGTTCACTCCAGCGCTTTCATACACTGAGTGACAAAGAAGATAGACGAAGAGACTTGGGGACGATATTGATGCTGATGATATGGAGAAAAGTTTGATTATTTGAAGATGGTATCTGAGGCAAGCGTCAACATTGACTCTGTTAGAGACGCTTTTTGGATTCTATCGGATGTGGTCTGGGCTCAGTTCGGGCAATCTGCTTGTGAAAACCGACGAAGAGGTCGAACTGAGTTACTTTCTCGTAGCCATCATTAAATTCAGCCAAAGTTTGCTCGTAAACTTTGTCCAAATGGTGGAGCTTGGAAGCACACACGGTGGGGAAGAGATGGTGCAGTGTATGGGCTCCAAACGTCGTTAAGATAATAAACAAAGTATTATCCAGCTTTCCACTTCGATCACGAATCGCATCCATTTGGCATAAGCTGTGACAGAGAAAAGGTTCCATGTCAGGTTGTTCTTCAGTGCGAGTAATTATATGGTCATTTATTATTACATACCCAAAGTCAGGATCTTGCCTTGCTTCGTCCCCATCGTGAAAGCACTCGTCATGATGATGGGCAGAGCCTGAGACAGCAATAAGCCAGAACCAGTAAGAAGCAACACAGTGGATGGTAATTCCAGAGAGGAAGCCATTCTGGAAAATTAATTTGATATTATATTATGTATAACTGTGAACTAGTCCTGTGAACTATGACATTCGAGAGCAACAAGGAGAAAGTAATTGTGTTTTATGGTCTTACGATTGGCGTAGGAGCGAGCATTGTCCATGCAATAAATTCAGCAATAACAATAAAATTTTCAGGGCGGGGCTTCTGCTTCCCACTCAGGATGTCTCTCACTCTTTTGATAAAGTCAAGGTAGAAACTGATGCAGTAATAGAAGTGACAGTAGACCTGTGGGGCGAAACGTTGGAAAAATGTCTTGTCCTTAGGTAAAAATATGAAGAGTGGTTCCAGAATTGAAATCTCAATGTCCTGTGATTAACAATAATTAACATTACTTTCAAGCACGGAAAAGTCATTATTGATAAACAAGGCCAGATGAGATCCTTCGAATCGGCATCAACCAACTTATCTACTTACCATTACAGTATTCGTGTATAGATGGTGACTGAGAGAGTGGCTGATCTGAAACTCAAGGGAAGAGAGAAAGCTCAAGTCGTAGTAGTACTTTCTCCAATTATCTCTCTGATGAAACCAGTTATGAGCTCCCATCATGGACATAGCTAGCGTAAGACCAGCCAGTACTTTGAGGATCAACGAGTCCGAGGTGACCCCAAAGTATGAAAAAAGTATAAATGATAAAACGAGACCATCTTCCATTAGTCTCATCGTCAACGTAGAGCCCGTTCCCACTTTCTATGAAAATATTGGAAAAATTACATAAAATTTTGTAAAATCCGTAATGTAAAATGTGTCAAAATACGTACCTCAAAAATAGGTCCCGCCCTTCTTTTCAATGTCATGTAGAAGCCGTCAGGCTTGAAAGTGTAGGGAGAATTACGGGGAAAATCTGCATCACGGACGTAATATTTGGCAAGGATTTGTTCCACTTTTTTAACATTGACAACATGCGA
>JAQFYD010000290.1:0-21930 GCA_034694225.1 Bourletiella hortensis | reverse complement strand
CTGTTGCATTGATGATTGTACATGCTGTCAGTAGGTACATCATTATAGTTTTACTTTTATGATCATGTACATCTATTAAAGACACAAAATGACTTTTCCCTACGGTTGTTGCTGCGTGATTGAGAGAGAGAGAGATAGAGTCAGACCAGCAACGGTTTGTTTTATACTGCAAGGTTACATTGTACTAGTTAATCTTGAGGAAGAGGACGGATAGGAAGAAGATTGCATGGCAGTATTATAACAAAGGGATTAACTTGAGGTGAATACCGGCATAGGAGCCTAGGAAGACGGGATTCTTTTTGAATTTGAACTTGATCCTCGATTACTGAGGTGGCATTTCAACCCGACGGCTCTCCTCCTGAGTCATTACACTAATGCAAAGCAATAAAGTAACTGTACAAAGACAGTGAGTGACGTGACGTTTTCATTGGGATGGGATTGAAATCAGGCTGGTTTGTGGCTCCACACAACTTTAAAGCCGTATTTTCTAGTGACTCCGCTGCTGAGTGACCATAGCTTAATGCGTGTGCATACATCTCATCTTTCTCTTTCTCTCTCTCCCTCACCCTCTGTTACAACCTCATCTCTTTCTCAGTTGACCATGAATTCCCCTGATGATTGGATAAAGAATCAACTGCAAATTCATGAGAATTATCTTCATTGTTACACATAGACTTACACACTTGACTTTGAAATGCACAACTCATGTGCTATTTAGATGAGGAACGTCATCAGTGGCAGGAGTATGAAAGGCACCATACTACCGCCACCGTAGAAAATTTTTGCTCGCATTATACATGATACTTCATGACATGCAAGGTACAACGTGTTATTATTCTGTTGAAAACCACAAGGAAGCTTTCATAACATTTTGCCATCGGATCCTCCGTGAGATCCGTCCGTCCAGTTCAACGTTTGTTTGAAGGGAAGATGAGAGAACACGGAAGGAGCCATTAATATTTTGCTTCTTCATCATCCTCATCATCATTTGTATGAAACTGATGGTGGTTATCATATGAATGCGAATTCCTTTTGACTTCTATTCAGCTCGGATCATACTAATGTAAGAACGGAAAAGGTTATTGAAAAAAGAGGACCGGTTTCTTGTGTATGTGTGTGTGTGTAGTATGTGGATAAGGGATTCTGTCGGATTATGATGATTGCCACAGATAAGATGAATTCATGTTGAACTATTACTGGATTTTTTTAAAGGTGGCTGCTATTATATGTTCAATCACTATGGTGAGGGTGATCGGATTTTGACGAATGAACCATGTCTGAACTGCACCTGTCACAACTCCATGCTCATGTGCTATCTGCGGGTATGTCCATTTACAAAACCCATTGGTCAGGATTGTACCATTGAGAAGAAGCCTGATCAGTGTTGCCCTGTCATTAACTGTCCTCAAGGTAAGTTGTTATTTCTATCATTAAGCATGTTTAAAGTACATATCTTCTGAATCTAAATTCAGGTGTGATGGTAGCTACTAATGACCATGGAAAGTATGAACCTGAGCAGGAACATGTTCTTCTTCTGTTAAGTCAGGGAAACGGAAGAAGAGTAATGACTATTGCTGCTGCTGCCGCCATCATGACCATCATCAGCGTCAGAGACATCAGAGCTGATTCTCTCTCCTCACGATGATAGCAAAAATTCCTCTTCTTGCCAACGTCCTTTCTTTTTATTACAAGCAGCAGTATATCGACCTCTTCTCCTTCTCCTCTTCACTGTCAGCACCCTAAAGATGCTCATTGTCCTTGATCGTAATACGAATCCCATGAATTCATCCTTCTTTCCTTTCCATCTCTTCACAATTGATTCATAATTAAGTCACGGCTTATTTAACAAACTGCTATTTAACGGGTTCATACCATTTCTGTCATTCCAACATGGACCTTCTCACACAATCAATCAATCTCCCCCTCTTTATCTTCCTCTTGATCGCTACATGCCATTTTTACCGGATCCCAACCACGTTTTTTCTTTGAGTAAACTATACAAGCTGAGAAAAGAAACTGGCCGCAACATTGTCATTCATCACGTCTTCTTTATTCCCTTCCCTGTTGTAGGCGCAAAAAGATCACAACAACAAGGCGGCAGCATGACATTATCTCTTACTACAAAACAAGTGTGCATGTAATGTTTGAGTTGTTGTCTGTTTACAGTGATGCATCAGAAATGCATTGTAAGTGGATGTAATGTATGTAATTTCTATACCCTTGGCTTTTTGCAGTTCCCGTGTCTCTCGTAACCCCGAGCGCACTGGTGACGACGACATCAACGACAACAGCTGCCACTGTCCCATCCTCTGAACTGGCTACCCTGGAACGTGGTTGTGAAATGGACGGAAAATACTATGCTGACGGAGCCCAAGTTGCCTCTGACCCTAGCAAGCCATGTGAACTGTGTTATTGTATCCGGAATAGAACTGCCTGTGTCATGCAAGAGTGTATCCTGCATGTTGAAGGTTGTCGACCTGTATTTGAGCCCGGTGTATGCTGTCCAGTAAGATATCAGTGTGATGCTGCCCTTGACTACGACACGACAACTACCGGAGCCGGCATTGGAGGTCTGATCAGTACAACAATCTCAAGTATTATTGGTGGAATCTCATCTACCCCTCAACCCGGAGGTTGTGTGAAGGATGGAGAGTATTATGCTGATGGTTCCCTTATCCCCCATCTTGATGATGATCCTTGCAATCATTGCTATTGTATGCGTGGAGATGTAAGCAACTATTTCGCAAAAACCTTTCGTTCTATAATGCATTGGCGTGTGGCTAAAATTTTCAGTAAGTACAACGAAGGTTTTCACTATTCTTATAGATTGTATGCGCCGTACAAGAATGCGGAAGCCCACTTGAGAATGAGGGAGGAAACTGTACAGCCGTTCCACCAAGAGCTGGTCTCTGTTGTCCGGAGCAGTATGCCTGTCGTAAGTGACCGTAGATATTCGCCATTGACGGTCTTTCTGTCAACGGAATCACCATAATTTCTTATTTTGCCTGTCCCTTTTATCTTGTAATGTCTGTATGGTCAGGCTCACCTTGACTTAAGATGTTATATTCATAGCATTCCAACCAAAATTGGTATACATTACTTGCACTCTATTAGCGGTTTTGATCACGAAAATCGTAAATAATTGTTTGCACTCTGTCCTGCATGTGGTATTAAGGAGACATTTTTTGATTTTTGTTGTAGAATTTATTTTTGTTTTTTTTACGTGGAATATTTCAACATTGAAGTGGTGGACCACTCATTATTCTATCTTCCTTCTCCTTTACAGCTGGCTCCACTTCCAGACAGGGAAAGGTTTTCTTGCATTCTAAGAATGGTAAATAATTGCCAAAGCATTATGCGGAGCATGATGCTAACGTGTACATTTTTTGTTCATAATTATTGTCGTTTGCTAGCACTCTCTTTATTTATTTGTCAGTCCGTTGACGTTAATCACTGTTATTTTGTACTTGATCTCATTTCCTTACTATTATGTTCTCTTACATAATGTTTTGTCTTGTCAGGGAGACATTCTGTATGTGAATGCGGGTGGATTGTGGTTTCAGTGTTTCCTTATTGTACTCTTAACCCTCTCTTCATGTTTTCTCTTGGTTATGTTCTGCTGGTGTTCTGTTGCAGTGTTTTTTTGCATCCAGTAGAACTTACTTTTTGACGACGGCATGTGTGTGTGCCTTGGTCTTACTTCTTCCTCCTTCTATTTTGTTGTTTTGTCCAGTAGAATAGTTATTTGTCTGGTTTTTGAAATTTTTGTATGCAGATGAGGCAATAACTCGGTGAATTTTAGGGGACTTTAATCACGTTATT
Source organism: Bourletiella hortensis (assembly GCA_034694225.1). Taxonomy (NCBI): domain Eukaryota; kingdom Metazoa; phylum Arthropoda; class Collembola; order Symphypleona; family Bourletiellidae; genus Bourletiella; species Bourletiella hortensis. The sequence continues at coordinate 18,108 of JAQFYD010000290.1, read as the reverse complement.
GTTTGCTTCTTTCTGCTGTCTAATTTTTATTCAATGGTTCAAATGTATGGAAATATTTATGCTTGATTCAATTTTACAGAAACCACCGAAGTTCCTGATGGAGTTACCACTCAAGCCAGTGCTGGTTTAGAGACTGTCACACCATCGTTGATCAGTTCATCAAGCCCATCTCAAGTTCAGTCAGAGCCTGTTACCGATATTCCGAATGTTACTCAACAAGATGGAGAAGAGGGAATTTCCAGCCCTGCTGCATCAGAAGAAAGCAATAATATTCCAACTTCTACGGAGGCCTCCTCATCACTTGAAGCTGAAGCCACCACCGTCCATGTTGCTGTAGTCAGGCCAGACGAAGGAGCTCCTATTGAAGGTCAAACTTCATTGCCCACTGGAGATCAACAAGATGAAAATGAAGTAGAGGAAGGCACGACGACCCCACGTGTGAGTAACACATCCCCACTCACGATCCATGAAATTTTCCCGGAACAGTCAACAAGCCAACCTGCTGGCCCCTCTGAGAACTTGTTAAGTACAACTTCTGCTGCTCCTTCCGTTCCTGCTGATGCCTCCGCTGGTGTTGAAGCTGAGACTACTGGAAGACCCGCTGATCAACAAGAAGTATCTGAAAAGGTCGGCACTGCTCCAGCTGGAACTGGAGCTGCTGAACCACAGACCACTTCCGTACCTGAAATCGCAGTTGAAGGATCAAGTCAAGGTAGCAGTTCAACCGGCACTTCTGCTGATATGGTTCTGACCACTACCCCTCATGGAATTATTCAAGACGGTGAAGAACAAGCTGTATCTGGCCTTCCTACTGAACAGTCACCAGTTTCTAGCAGCTCCGTACCACAAACTACTTCCACTGAGATTGTTGCCTCAACTCCTCTGCCTGAACAGCAGGAGGAAGCCACTGAAGCTTCTGCTGTAAGTGGACTTGAAAGCTCTTCCGCTGGTCCAGTTGAAACCTCTCCAGCTGCTGCATCTTCCTCTGCAACTGAGTCTCCACTTTCCGATGATGGTCAGACTACCCAAGAACATATTATTCATATGACCACGCCAAGAGAAGAGTTACCTGCCGATCATGAATCTGCCACCACCGTCCCTGCATCTGTTCCTGAGGTATCATCGGCATCACCATCTTCAGATGCGGCCGAAACTACAGCTGAACAAGTTACCGCCGTTCCATCATCTGCCCCGGAAACTACACTTGCAAATGAGATTTCTTCGTCCTCCAGCTCTGCTGAGTCCGTCACAGAAGCAGTACCAGTCACTACCTCTCAACCCGCTAGTGAACAAGATGCTGAAACAAGTCAAAGTTCAACGTCAACCACTGTCGCTCCTTCTGTATCACAAGCTCAGTCTGAGGAACCTCAAGGCACAACCCAAGCTTCAGCCGACAAGGTCGTTGAAGAAATTGGTCTGACCACTCTCTTGCCCCTCTCCCCTTCATCCTCCGATGCTTCAGAAGCACCCGGTGCTACTGAACCCAGTATTGTCCACGATGAAAATGAACCTGTTACCACAGCGAGTCCTTCCGAAGCAGAGCCTACCAAGGATGCGGCTTCTAGTACCAGTTCTTCCGTTGCCCCTGCAAGTGATGCCAGTAGTGTTACTACAGCCAGCGAAAGTGACGATAGTTCAAAATCACCAGAAGCCACTACTTTGCCATCTGCCGGTGCTGAAGATCATACCCTTAATGCCATATCAGCCGATGCTGCTGCTTCCAGTGTTGCTACCGAGAGAATTCCTACTACCGTTGTCGGTATTGCTACTTCCGAACAGTCAACAGAATCAAACGACTTGAAACCCCAAACTGAAGCCACCTCCTCAGTAGCTCCTGAGGCTGGAAGCTCGTCAGCTCCTGAAACCGTTCCCTCATCATCTTCTTCCTCTGAGCCATCCTCCCAAGCATCTGCTGGAGTACCTTCAGAAGGTCAAGAAACAACCGTTTCATCAGCTAATATTGAAGACAGAATTTCTCAAGGAGCTGCCTCCACAGCTAGACCTGCATTTATCGTCTCTTCTACCGAGGGCCACATGGTAATCATTCCTGACCAAGTACCTAGTCAACAGCACATTCCCGTCATGCCGCTTCAAAGGGAGAATCAAACATCCACAGTTAGTCCTGCCGCTGAAGAAAATTTGAGCTCAACGGCTGCAGCATCCGAGTCTCCAGCTTCCCTGCCGGATCACCATGATGATACTGAAAATGACATCGGCGATCATGTTGAAAATGAACACAGTGAACTCCCACAATCTTCTGTTCCAGTTGAAGTAACAACTCCAAAATTAAGCGTTTCATCTTCTGAAACTCCGGCAGAGGGTGAGCAACAAGAAGCTTCAACAATCGTTTCAGTCCAACAGTCGAGCCCATCATCAGTTGTACCCCAGGGCGTTGCCTCATCTCCAGCTGCACCAGAAGAAGTACCCGCTCAAGGACAAGAGGCAACAACAGTTGCTTCTGGCCAGGAGGAACATGCTGAACTTACTACTGCACCAGCTTCTGCTAACGTACCAGCTGAACAGGCAGCCACTACCAGTGCTCCAGAACAAGCTGGTGTCGCAAGCAGCGTTGCACCTATCCAGGATCAGCCGGAATCTACTTCTGCACCCGCCCAAGAAGAGCAATCAGGTTCAACTGCCCAACCAGCCCAATCAGAACAGGCAGGATCAACTGCTGAGCCTGCTCAACCAGAGCAACCAGGATCAACTGCCCAGCCAGCTCAATCGGAACAACCAGGATCAACTGCCCAACCCGCTCAATCAGAACAACCAGAGCCAACTTCCCAACCCGCTCAATCAGAACAGCCAGGATCAACTGCCTCACCCGCTGAATCAGAAAATCCAGAGCCAACTGCCTCACCCGCTGAATCAGAAAAGCCAGAGCCAACTGCCCAACCCGCTCAATCAGAACAACCAGGATCAACTTCCCAACCTGCTCAATCGGAACAACCAGAACCAACTTCCCAACCCGCTGAATCAGAACAACCAGGATCAACTTCCCAACCTGCTCAATCGGAACAACCAGAACCAACTTCCAAACCCGCTGAATCAGAACAACCAGGATCAACTGCCTCACCCGCTGAATCAGAACAACCAGGATCAACTGCCTCACCCGCTGAATCAGAAAAGCCAGAGCCAACTGCCCAACCCGCTGTATCAGAACAACCAGGATCAACTTCCCAACCCGCTCAATCGGAACAACCGGAGCCAACTTCTCAACCAGCCCAAGAAGAGCAGCCAGGATCAACAGCACAGCCAGCTCAAGAGCAACAAGGAACAAATACTCAGCCTGGCCAAGAAGGACAACCCGGATCTACTTCAGTGCCCGCCCAAGACGAACAGCCAGCAACTACTCTTGCGCCTGAACAAGAAGGTCAACAGGGAGTAACGGGAGCTCCAGCACAGTCGCAGACCCAAGGATCTGAACAGTCCGTAGCAACTTCTGCAGTATCCCAACAACAGGACGAATCTGCTGCCACCACACTGCCTGCCGGAGTAGAATCTCAACCAGCTACCACAGTTTCAACTACCTCTGAGGAACAACAAGCCACCACTTTGCCTTCTGCTCAAAAACAACAACCAGCCGCTGTACCTTCAGAACAGAGTCCCGAAGCTGCTGTGACAACTAGTGCCCCGCAAGAAGAGGAATCTGCTGCCGCCACTACTTCTGCCCCCACTGAAAACGAACCTGAAGCTAAACCAGCTGTACCGTCCGAAGAACCGGCTGCGGTTACAACTTCTCCAGCTGAACAAGAAATTGTGGCTACGACAGTGTCATCTCAAGCAGCAGAACAGGCATCATCATCTCCAAAGGTAGAAGAAGCTTCAGAGGCAACAACAATTAGGCCCGAGGAACCAGTTGAAGTTGCGACAAGCGCCTCTCCCGCTAAACCAGAAGGTACTGACGAAGAATCTGTTGCAACCACTCCAGTCAAAGAAGAACAACATTCCACATCCGCACCTGGTGAAGAGGCCCCAGCTGCCGACCAAACACATGAAGAGGAACCAGCTGCTGCTGCCACTACAGTACCTAGCGAAGTTGCCGCAGCAGGACCGTCTGAAGGAACTAATGATGAACAAGTGTTGACTACACCATCCTCTGTCAGCGATGATGCTAATGCTCAGTCACCAGTCCAAACAACTATTGCTCCAGCTAGTGCTAGTATCTCTGAAGGACCAGCAAGTTCAGCCGCTCCTGCAGAACAAGAACCTGCGACTACCATTGCATCTGCTGAACAATCTGCTGACGAACAGTCTGAAGTTACATCTCCCGCCGCACCTGCTGAATTGCCAACTACGACCCAGGAATCAGAATCATCTGAAGGTGTTGCGTCATCATCCCCGTCGTCCGTGGAATCTGGAAGCACAAGCGTTAGTGAAGATCACGTCGAACTAACCACCAACTCTATTTCTGGTTCCGAGCAAGAAGAGTCTTCCACACCATCATCATCTGCTAGCTCTTCATCATCCGCATCATCCAGCACCGCTGGCTCAACTGAACCCACGGCTACCGAAGAAAGCAAACCATCAAGTGAAGGAGTCACCTCAACTGAATCCTCTGAGAATCAGTCATCATCCACGGAGAACAGCATCAGTTCATCGTCATCCTCCGCACAGTCTGATGAAACTATTGAAGCCACCACAGTTGGATCTTTGGAATTACAAGAGGCTTCCACTACAAACAGAAACAATTTGGTCACAAGCAACCTTGTTGGCGGTGGAAGTGATGAGTCATCATCTGCAACCACTGAGTCTGAAGAGGTCGTCTTGACTGACGCTCCCGGTGTGAGAATTCCAGGAGAAGGAAGCTGCTTCGTTGAAGGCGTGTCCTACAGAAACGGTTCTCACATCCCACCATCCACACCTTGTCAGATAACTTGTGCTTGCCAAAACAGTATCGTCCACTGCCTGTTGTACCACTGTGCTCCGGCTCCTTCCGACCTTAACTGCAAGCCTATCTACAAGCCCAATGTTTGCTGTCCAGAATACGATTGCGGTAAGCTGAGTTTTCAGTAATTAAAGACAGGTCTTTCCATTTAAGTATTAAAATCTATAATAAACATTTTTGACAATTTTACAGAACCATCCAGCACTGTGGTCTCCGTTACAATCCTCCCAGAAGCTACTCCTGTACCTGTCACTCCTGGAACTGCCGAAAATCTCGTTAGCAGCTCCACAGCTTCATCGATTTCTGCCGAATCCACTGCAGCCGGCGTTAACGAGATTGCTGCGTCATCCAGCGTTAGCGAGGCTGCTGCGACAACCAGCGCTCCTGAAATCATTACTGTTCAGCCTGGCAAGCCCCAAGAATCTCCTGAAATCAGCAATCTCGCAGGTGCCCCTACACAAGGACCTTCAGGATCCGTGGACGAAATCGTCGTCACCACCCCACAGACTGTTCCAGTCACCTCAGAACCAAGCACAAGCGTTCATAGCCAGACTGAAGTGTCATTAGTATCATCTTCCGCCTCCTCATCTCAAGTTTCTTCAGTGTCATCCGTCTCAGGACCAACGATCAATGGAAATGCCGAAGCCTCAACTCAGACGTCATCCCCAGCTGCGGCTACTCAACAACCAAATATTGATGAGAAGTTAGGCACTGCATCTGCAGTTGAACTAACACCTGCTGCAGTTGTCACTACCACCATTCCATCCACCTCAGCTGGTCCTGAGGAACTTCTCTCATCATCTCAATCCCCTTCTGCATCCCAGGTCACTGCGAGTGAAAACGAAATCATCCCATCAGCTGAAACCACCGTTGCCAATACTTCCGCCGTCACTTCTTCAGGATCCAAATATCCTGTAACCACCACAACCACCGTAACATCATCACCAGCTCCATGGCCATACCCATCGAGCTCAACAATGGCTCCCTCAGTTTCAAGTGGAGCTTGCCTCTTTGATGGCCGTGTCTACATGTCCGCTCAACAAATCCCACGCGATGATCCCTGTGATTTCTGCTTCTGTTTCCGAGGAGATATTATCTGTTTGCAACAGTCTTGCCCACCACCAATTCCAGGATGTTACGAGGAGCCCATTCCCGGATTCTGCTGTCCACGGTATGAATGCCCTGTTGGAAGTGGAAATAGCACTACTACACCACCACTGTTCCCACCATCTTACTACCACGGTCAAATTATGAATGGTGATGGAGGCAACCCTCAAAAACCAGGCATTTCCACAGGCCAGATGGCCTCTGGTCCAGGCTGTGAAATTCAAGGAGAGTATTATGAGACCGGACAGGTCGTCACGGCCACATCTGGTCCATGTCTTGAGTGCAGGTAACCCTTGGTTTTGGCATTAGCTCTTAATAATAATAAAGTCGACATTACGTTATTAACCTTTTAACTAAATATTTCAGATGTGGATCAACGGGAATGATGGAGTGCGATCCACGAGAATGCCAGCCAGAGCCTATGCTGCGGAAAATGATTGCTGCCATCTCATCAAGATGAAAAAGTAGGAGACTTAACTAAATCTCACGAAAAAGTGTTAAAATTTTGATACCCACCAGTTCAAGTATCATAATGATGATGATGATGATAGTAACTGTTCCACTCCGTATAATATTCTGTGCCTTGCTACCTACATTGTTATTAAGAAAATACGGCTTTTCACAGCTGAAATAATGCACCGATTTAACCAGTCTCAGTATTATCAACTCCCTGTGAAGTAGGCTAGTTGGTGTACGCAGCTAGTTATCATTATCACGTGTCGGTGTCACGTTTTTTTATGACTATTATAAATGCAAAATAATTTTTATTTTTGATCAAAATATAGCAAGAGACAGAGATGAGAGAAAGATAGAAAGAGAGAGATGTGAACAAGTGGCCAAACTAATTTTTCTTGGTCATTCGGCTGGCCGTAAAAATGCTATATTGTCGTCGCATATCATAATGACGGATTCGTCCCAGAAGAAGAAGAAGATTTACTACTACTATTATTATTGCAAAAAATTCCAATTTTCTATAATCTACGTGGTATCAACTGACTATGTAAGACTGCCAATTTCTATATAAGTTTACTCTGGAGTGATTTAAGTGTATGTGATGATATTGATGTGAAGAACGCAGTTTGTCAATTTTGGCTGTGTGGATCTGATCTAAATCAAGTTATCCTCCAGTGTCCATCACCTGTAAAAGAGTGTGTGAATAGTATGGATACATGTACTGTGAAGTTGAGTGTCTAAAGTAGCTACTACTACAATATTTTAATGGAGACAGTTTACCCCATGCTAGCAAGCGCATCCTCTCTGTTGACCCGGAGTTACTCTGCGCATGCAATAGAAGTCAAGAATATTTCCAGGCATTATTATTATTATGACTACTAATAACTATTATATTTATCATTGTAACGATATACCCCCGGAGGCCAACAAGAATGCCAGTGGTCCTTGTACTTTTCCCAAATAATACTTAACCCGCTAGATCAGTTCACTCATATTGCATTATTTATTACCCTACAGGTAAATCCCAATGAGTGAATAGTCAACTAAATTGGATCCTAATAGAAATTTCAAAACATTCCGTTCCTATATTCCTTGTAGGTAAAAATAAAATACAAAACTGAATCTATAGTTGCCCCGCTAAAGTAATCCTTCGACCTTACTCTAGACTTAGATTAGTTTAATAATGTAAGATTTTAAGGGCCGAATGAGTGTGTAACTTTTGTCGCATTAAATGTCTGTTAAAGGGTGCCATTCATTCTCGTAGTTAATGATACTTTATGTGGTAGTAAATGAATATTATATTTAATGCATAATAATATATATTATTATTTAATGTCTCGGAAAGCCAGAACACACCAGCTGTAGCTCATTACTATATTATAGTATCATTATTATTATTACTGTTATAATTTCTAATTTTTATCCTGGTGATTTATTCGTAGAAATTTCCTTACGCAGTGTAGTAAAGATTACATACACGGTGCTGAAGAGTTATGAGATACCTGATGAATGCATAATAATAATGTAGATTTTATTAAAATGTAAGCATATCTAGTAGAAGTAATGTAGCTTTCCATACTTACAATTTTAAATGTATACTGTTTTTGTACATTTGGGTGTCCTAATAGTTATTTTAAAGGATAAATAGCTATCATAGATAGCTATATCTGAGTCAAAGTTCAGACCTGTATTGGGTGCTACTATTACATATAGTGATGATCACTTGGGAAACTAAGTGGTCTTTTTTTGGGGGGCAAAGTATTATTTTGTAGAATTTCATCATCATATATGGACTTTTACAATGAATACTATACAATAGAACACCGATTCTTTTGGGTTTGTTACCATTCTTTGGGGCTATTTGTTATTGTATATTTATAGAGCTATGATGAACTACTAATTATAGATCATTATTACTTTATTATGTGGTTGTTGTTTTATTTGTGGTATTTTGGCTAAAATAATTAATGTTGTAATCTACAGAAAAAAAAATTCTTTCAAGGGTGCGGGATATTTTTATTACTATACTGTATTGCTTGGGCTCTTAATTATTTGTGAATAGTTTGGGTGAACAGTCTCTGTTTCAAAAAGTGGGTAGAAAAGTCAGCCAGGATTTTGTGTAATAGCAGGATTTTTTTAAGCTTATGGGCAGCACACTTTATGGTTTATAGGATGGATCGGATCATTATTGTAATAGGAATAATAAGCAAGCGGATTTACTTTAGGTTTACACAGAATTATTTCTTCCATGGTGGATTATGGTTGGGTAAAATTTAGTGTGTATATGGTGGTAAACAGAATTTTTAAATGGATTGCAATAACCTCCTGTAAAAGTAAGGATAATAATGTTAAAATAAATTAAATAAAACGTTTTATTAATTATTATTCAAGTGTAGGAAGAGGCTGTGACCATAGTGCAATTATTATTATTATTATCGTTGTGGCTGTTTATATACTGTGAGAAGACTCCTATACACATATTTAAGGAGGAGAAGGAGGGAGACGTTGTAATCAACATTATTATATTGTTGAACAACCCTAATTAATGATGCCAGGGAACACAACAGTGATCTGTTTTTTGGGTCCAAAAATCAGCGTTTAACTGGAGTATTGTAATGAATTCAGGAGAGGTACTGATGCTGTGCAATTGTTTGGCATGTTAAAGTGTTATTATGTGGCCTGGATATAGAATAAAATCATAAATTAATAATAAAAGTGAATGAAATATAATCAGTTGTTCAGAATTCGTCCCTTCATTGCATAGATCCGTATGTGCGTAACTATGTCCATCCGCAGATTTTTATTCAACTTTTACTGACTCAGACACGCGACAAGAGTTAGCAGCATAGCTATTCTATATCTGCCGAAGATGAGTTCAGTTGCTGATTGATTTGCATCAAAATAATTCATGAATATAGTAACTGCCGTTTGTGATGGATTAACTACAGCGGTATCCATAGGCATATGATGGTGACCACTTTCACGTTTATTATCCATTGTCTGCTCTTGTTGCCCATACCAGAATGGAAAATACCAGGTAGAAAACTCATCAATCCACGTTAATCCTCTGCATATTATGATGATGATATAACCTTGTAAGTGAAATGTGTCCTCATTTTGTCTTAAATTATGCCGTAAGAGTATAAATATTTACAACCATGTGGATAATTATTACTTGAGCAAGGCTAATAGCAGGAGGAAGAGCATTAAATCCATAAAACTAGCATGTAAGCTTGCTGGTCAATCTTTTATGCAAAGTTTGGAAAACGTCAGACAGGATGAACTTTGAGCTCAAGCGCACAATAAGTTGATGCAATGTGTGTTCGTTCATGAAGGTGAAGTCGTGGCCGGCAAGCCTTTTTACGAATTAGGATGAACTGTATAAGAAACTAATTGTTTTCTTCCAAATTCGAACAGCAATGTTGGCTTGTTATGCATGAAATTGTTACAGTTAATCAAGCTCCATGATAAATATGAACAACTGATCCAAAAACATTTACGGGAAGGGCAGGTGCATTTTGACTTTGGGCATTATAAAAATCTTACACGAGTGCATTCAACCTGTAAGGCACACCTTCATCTTGTTTTTTATGAGACAGAACTGTGCCGAAATAATAATTCTTCCCATAGAATTTGCTTGAAAGGTGCCATTTAATTGTTTATGTTGTTATCGAATGGCTGAGTAAACTACTTTGGGGTGAGGGTGCGAACTGAGTAAGCGCCACTAGAGGGTAGTCCGAACAGAATATCCGTTCATATACAAGATGATCGCGTGGCAGACATTTTTTCATCGTTTCGTTTCGCTTGTTATCAGTAATTTCACGCTTTTTATGCATCCAGCAGAAGGCTTTGGTGCAGTAATATAGTGAATGCTTAATATAATTGAAAAATACGAGGCTATATTCCTCCGTGAGATGATATTATGAGGAAGATTGAGTAGGGAAAATGTAATAGAAACGTGATTTACTTCCCTTCATTGTCAAGCGGAAGGATTGATGCACATGAAAATGCATTGGAGATGCTATGATACGGTTAGCTAAAAGTGGCAAACAACATCCTTCCTTTAACTGCAGTCACCGTCGTGTCGTGGAAGTTTATTCTTCTGAATGCTTCCTAGTCAGCTTTCCATTCAGCCTCTTTTTCAGATTTGCATCACAGCTTAAGAGTCTGACTGTGCTTATGTTGTAAGTTATATTTATATATGATACTAAGAGGGGTAAATGCAAGAGAAGTAAGTGGACTTATGATAATCATTCATAATAGAGCCTCACGAGTGAAATGACTTTTTAAACGTTAATATGACTTCAGCTCAGCATGGTCCCTGTCAGGTCATATGATAATGGAAATTGCTAAGCAGTTTACATGAGGGGATTTTTCAGCGTGGCAAAGGTAGGAACAAGAACAATCTAGCAAGAGCTTAAAAAAGATCAAGTAAATGACTTTTGTGCATTCACATATTATGATTATTATATTATTAATCACATGATGTAATGTTGGATGGCCTGTAGGATGCCCTATTTGCCACTGGTCAGCAGTATAGGACCTCTCACAGTGAAGTTTGATAATTGGAGTTCACTCAAATCGACTGTACTAAACAGGTTCAAACAATTGCACCATATTCCTAACCTATATATCTCTTTGAAAATGTTGCTACTCCCAAAGTCATTAGCAATCTTTCTTCCTTTGTTGCCATGGCGAGTCCGTAATTCAAGCCAATGGTTCCGCTTAAGACGGAACACAATATTCGAGATCACTCGTCAGAAAGGACTGCGGCCATACAACAGGTGATTGAATTGTAAATCCTGAATATAGCTAACGTCTTCTGAAAATGCTCCTGGGCTTACAAACACTTTTGGTGCAACACCCACGTGTATCGTAAAGATAATGTTGCCATAGTATCCTTAAAGGCGCAATAAATGCAACTTCTTCTATTCGTTTTACACCCAAAATCCACCCACGGAGTAAATCACGTCCTCATTCAAGCATCCTAACTTGCACGATGTTGGATGTCCATTAAGCTCAGTAATTCAATTCACCTGTGTAATAGAATTTGAGCACAATAAAAATTTCACATTCGGAAAGATGATAATTTTTAATAATTTTTATACTCATTCATATGTACACACTAATGCATCCTCTCGTCGTCGTCACAGGTCTTTACTCCTCCTGAAAGGCAAGTCATTTCAAAGGAATGAAGGTGAAAAGAGCCGATAAGTAAACAAATAATTTGCATATATGGCCAAGACGTTCTCTCACTACCTTCAGAAAATTAAAGAAATTCGTAATAATATGATAAGCTACACTTTTGTGTAAAATATTACAGCAACATGACAAAAAAATGAGCAGATGAAAGGAAAAGGGTAGCCATAGAACGTGTGCGCACCGTACACAGACAACTCTACTATGAATGAGTAAATGAACGAGAATGAATGAATATACCTGTTAAATTCTTTGTAGGAAGGAATGGGACGTATTATGGCACATATTATTATGTAACAAGTAATAAATCATTCCAAAAAAATTTCCCAACCACCACCATGCCACCACCAACATCACCACAACTGGCTATTCTACCAAGTAATACAAGCAGGCAGCCATTATCATTGCACCAACATGGCTGACAAGTTTGAGCGATCATAATAATAATTACCATTCTTGGCTCGAGTTCAAATGCCATGTCCAATTGATTGCAAGGGGTCCTCAGGTGATACAGAATTTTCAGAAATTCTGACAAGCACGTACTCAAAGCAATCTATTGATCTTATGCAGTAGCTAGTGGGGACGGCAGTCAGTCAGTGACTCGAATCAATGCAGAATTTGTAATACAATATCGTCACCCCCGCCTCAGAGATCTCAATGATGATGATGACAATAAGAAGAACAAGACGTTGGATAGTTTAAATATAAAAAAATATATTTGACAACGCACAAATAATATTACAGTAACTAATACAATTTGCTAATAATAATAAGTATAATAATGTAAGCCATTACAATGAGTTGTGGTCAAGTTTTATACAAAACCTTTATCCTCTTGCCTCATAACGAACAGGTGAGTACTATTTATATATATATTTCTATATATATGTAATCATTACATTTTCCCCCTACACTTCCCTGTATAGAGAGAGACTGAAGATGATGATGATGCTAATATAATGATGATAATGATGACGTCGACGATGACAATACAAAAAAATCACAGAGAACACACACAAAGGTATATTCATCCAAATACCTTGTGGTTTAGTTAAACTCGAGAGAAACTATTTTCTTAGTCAGCTCCATGACTTGATGGACAGTAATATATTGCAATGCATAAAATTTCAATGATTATCGACTTGAGTTTTTCTATCAAAATGCTATAATTTTTTTTTTGAATTTAGGAAACTCTGCTGGCAGCTAGGAGGTGTAATATTTTTCTACTTGTTGGGGTTGTTTTTCCTATTAAATTAATAAAGTAATAATAATAATAAAAATAATAAGGAATATGGAAGAAGTGTCCAGATGTCTCCCCCTTCTTCGTCGGGTAGCAAAATATAATAATATTAAAAATATATCTTATACCTAATGCATAGGCAGGACGTTGAGTTTATAACATGGAGCGGTATATATAGGATAATCGGTGTCTTTTTCATGTACAAAAATATATAATATATATGCATATTTTCGGATACAATACATTATTATCATATTTTAAAGCTAAAGTTGACTATGTTTAACTCGGTTAACGTCTCCACGCGTGAGCATTAGGATCAGCCGGGGGCTGTTCATCATTAACACCATATTTAATGCCTTCAAGGAGACCATTCTTAAAGCCTTTAGTTCCCTCCACGAGGCCAGAGAAGAGATTGCCCTTGGTTTTGGCAGCCTGGACAACTCCTTGAGACAGGATTTCTGTGGTACCGGAAACCCAATCAACGGCGGTACCCACGGTTTGAGCAACTCTGCCACTGACATCACCCAAAATGTCAAAGGCAAATGGAAGAGTTCCAGACAAGCTGGTCTTGGCAGCGGCCAATGAGGCGACGAGATTGGAGAAAACGTGTAATAAGCTCCCGGTAACATCTCCAAAGGTCTCCAACAATCTCTTGATTACAACGGCGCCGGATCTTAAGGCCTAAAATGATTTAGATAACACATTTTCACTTTAGCTTATCATGCTCAAAGTAGCCACTGAACCAGTTCATTTGTTTCTCCTGTGGCCAAAATTAAAGGTCGCATTTGCGGCAACTTATGGGATTATTAAGTGGTGCAGGACACGTGCGGGTCAATTCCGGAAACGGATACTAAAGTGACATAATTGCAGATTAACTGCTGTGATAATCATCGTGACATAAAGCCGCTCTGTAATTATTTTGCATGTGATTGTAGTAGTGGGCTACTTAGTGGCATGAGTATAAGCGAACTTGGTGTTCATCACTGTGTGACGAACTGTCAGGTAATGTCACACAAGTGAGCATAATGTAGAAGTCAAACGTAAGTACACGTAAGTGTAAAATGAGGTTCCTGCCGAGCAATTCTCACTTTCCTTCCGTCCTCTCATTGTGTGTGTCCACTTAATGACGTAATAAACGAAAAACGCACTGATTGCCAAGAAAATTAATCGAGACAATAAGAAAAATATTGGTGGTCAGGCTATGGGAAAAATCATTATCAATGACATCAACCGCTTAGAGCTCATAAAAGTCACCTAACGGGACAATAAATGGAAGAGTAAACAATAAAAAAAGGATCCATTGGCCTCTTAATAAAACCGTCAATTATTTCCTGGTGTGATTCCGGCTGGAAAAACCAGTAGAAAAGTAAGGTGCTAAAAAATGTATTACTACTTACCACAGGAATTTGTTTGGCAGCTTGAGCAGTGACGCCGGCGGCAGCGTCAGTGGTTTGAGCGAGAGTGTCAGCGGCTCCAACAATAAGTGGCTTGAGCAAGGATAAAGCCAGATTTGGGATTCCGAGAAGAAGACGAATGATTTGTCCAAAAACATTACCCGTGGTTCCACCAACGCTCTTCAAGTTGGTAGCAATAACATCTCCAGGTCCAAGAGCATTTGGTCCGTATGGGGGCTCACGATAGATAGCTGGATTTGGTTGATTTGACCATTCAACACCCTTAACACCGACAGCAGAGAGTTGATCTTGATTGCATGGACAGTTCATAATCTTATCCAACATAGCATTCCCGGTCATATATTGACGGGCTACACGTGGAGAAGTTGACGACTGGGATTCAGATGAAGCTGATGCCACAGGGGAAGGTGCTGGCTTGTCAGATCTCTTCTCGTTGGTTTTGATGGAATCATCAAGAGATACTTTTGGTGTAGAACTGGATGACTTAGAGCCGGCAAAGTCAGCCGGTAAGTTCAGCGCCTTCAGGACATCAACAATCTCATCCTACAAGGAAACAAATTTGTGACAAACTTTAATATTGAAAGAGTATCAACTCACTTATTATGATGTCATCTCCTCATGCTTCCTAAAGCTTAGTATACATCCAAATACAAAGCTGATTTCCTAACACTTATTATGCACATTGCTGCAACCAGATTCCAAACTAATGCCACTTTAGTAAACAAGTCGTATACTAGGAGATGCAATCATTCCCTTCCCTCAACATCATATACGCCGTCTTCATATTACATGTCATTATGTGGCCAACATCTTAGCTGTAACCGTAAATGTAGTTTTTTTGGCATTGTTACTAGCCACTTCTCCCACTGCATAATCTCAAAGTTCTATAGCCCTTCAAAGACTTGAGCCATAAACCTATTTAACTTGGAATAACGATTTGACGTTATACTGTGTAAAATACTATTTCGACATATTGGTTGCTGAAAAGCATTTGTTGAAAGCATCTTCACAAAACATTGAGTTGCACCAGTAGCTAGAAGTAAGGAAGATTTTTGACGGTGAGTAACATGGGCAGCAAAAAAAACTTGACTATGCATAATCATAGCTTAGGGAACTCTGATGTTTGTGCGTGTGTAATTTTCTAACACTGTTTTTTACCAACCATGTCCTCACACTACTGCAGATTCCTATATTTTTTGACATCCGTCTTGTCTGACACGAAGCATTATATTCTATACGCTCAGACAAATTAGCGCCTCATATTTGTTATCCTGTTACACATAACATTGGGCTAGTCCTTCCCTGTCTGTGAGATTACATGTGAAGAAAAGTAAAAGCAACCGTTTTGTTCTTGGGTCGTACATGCATCCAAGATGCAACCCCTTGATCGCCGTCACAAACAGATCAAGTAGTCAATTTAATAAGACCATATAGAGCTGGCTATTAGTTCTTATAAACTGGTCCCATTACAGCTAGTCTGTACACTGTGGACGGAGACATACATGAGATTTACTCCACCACAGTTCCTGTTCCTACTTTGTACGACTCTATTGTTTTTTTATACAGTGGAAATATTATTACTATTTGGTGTCCACGCCAAGACGGACTCCGTTCATCGTTCTCATATTATAATAACAACAAGACTCTTTGTCTGACTGAAAGAGTCAGTGCTCCAAATGTATTATTATTATGTGATCTGATTATGAAAATCCTTTCATTCTGACTATCCTCTCAGTATGTATACAAAGCTGTGTGAGTTTTTACACGATTTTATTCCTAAATTTGATATGGTTTACGCATATTGTTTATATCTATATTATGCACCTCCATCACGCAAGGGTTACTTTGAAAGGCAGAGAACCGTGATGTAGTAAACACTTCTTGGACAAGATCACAGACCAGAAGCACCTACCATAAATAAAAGCCTTCTCTCAAACTCTTCGGAATCAAGGTACCACGCGTCCTATACTTGCCGTAGAGGTACATATGGATATGTCCTGTGGAAAGCAGTGGTTTTTTATTGCAATTTATCCTCCTGCTTCCTATGCATATTGTCTAGGATTGATATTTTCCACAGGAAAAGGTCTTGATTATTAATTATTATTACTCCCATTAAAACCGGTATCCTTCTTATTGAGCAATGACGCTTCATTACTTTTACAATGAGCAAACAACAAACTAACGAAGGTGTCCTCCTACTTGACTTATGAGACAATTAAAATTACTCTCCCTCCTGCAGCTTCCTATCCGGCTATTATATTTTTTTTCACTCTTCAGTTAATTATTGTAATGGAAGACGTATTACATTGTTATGTTATTATTACGTGCTAGTTATCTTTATGAGATCTAATGATTTAATGGTTAATTAATGAAGTGTCTCATCATCACTTACTGATCTCGACTCGGCATATTGCGTAGTATCTGCATTATTGCTTGCGGAAGTAGAAAAGTCTTCTTTATCCGTTGAAGTAGGAATAGCTATGGAGTCTTCAGCCCTCCGAAGTCTAGGCGACAGTTCAGACTGAGATAGAATATCATTTCCTACTTTACTATTGCTGTTGCTTTCTCCATCAAAGGAGACGGGATGAGACTTGACATATCCGCTCAGGAACACAGTCAGGATGACAAACAGTGTCCACCTCATTTTTCTTCAAATCTGAAAACATGCGGAACATATTAGATTCACTTTCCATCCAATGCTACACTCATGACAATTTGTTTTCCTCATGCACGGCATTTCACTCCGCAGCTCTCCCCATGATGCCCCACGACTCTTGAACAGATGCCCGACAGCGCAAGCCACTGCAGAATTGGTAACCAACAGATTTCTAAAGTTTCGGAAGGTCTCTACTGACCTGCCATCACTGAATGCTTAAATTAGACAACTTGAGGCCCTGTACTTAGCTACTAAGCTCATCTCCATGTAATCAACTAGAAAAAACTTTGATCATACCAGCTACAGGGTGGAGCCAGGGAATTTTTTTGCTACGGGCAATAATATCCAAAGATGCGTTCCTTATTAAAAGGCTCCTCATGAATACACCTTCAATGCAATATAATTGAGAACACCACAGCAGCACAACACACGGTGATGAAAAACAAGCTTTGGTGACTCAGTTTCAAGTTGGACTTTTCCTCTTCTCAGCACAGTACACCGCTTCCTATTGTTTGTACTGTTACACACGACGGCAGTCAATCTTTGGGTGCTACTAACTGACTTGTTGCTGCTTGGACGATGCAATAGAAACTGTTGTTTGACTTGAAAGCGAAAGTTTTTCGCGGCCTGCATAAAAAATCTGTTTCCCACTGTATGTTTTCTGACGATTAAAGTTACGTTAGTTAACCCTTATACCTCTGTTGCTACTCCTTTCTGTGAAAAAGACATGCACATACTCTTACGTGTACCTGCTGCTGCACCCTCTCCTGTATGCGATAATTGGCTAGCCATGTAAGGCTAGGGGTTATACACACATATACATTTCATGGGTTAAGATTATGAATGATATTCTTACTAAAAACATGATGGGCTTATATGGGGTTACGTACGCGTGCACTCACTGCACGCTGAGCCTTCCATAAATGAAATCGTTATGAATCAGTGATTGCACTATGTGGGAGATCATTGCAGCGAAAGAACAATGCTATACAAAAGGGAGGGTGTCCACGTAGAAGCAGTGAATTGAAAAGTTTATAAATAATTCTTCTTATACTCTAATAACTGAAACTTGGAAAAAATGGACTACTTTTCAAGACTAATATTTCAAATGACAAGGGGCCTCGTCAGTATTTGCATTTAACTTATGGTT
>JAQFYD010000289.1:0-21986 GCA_034694225.1 Bourletiella hortensis | reverse complement strand
ATGCATCTGACTCTGATTAGCATAGAGTTGAAGGGTAGCATAAAAGGGTAACTCATCAATCTATCAATCTCTAGAGGTATTACATTGTTGAGCCTGTCGAGAATACTTGGAGCGAAGTGGTACTGAATGAACCAGTTCCATTTTCTTTTAAGAAGCTCAGTAGGTAGCCACAGAAGCTATATGATGTAGCGGATAAAATGATGAGTTTGATTGACAATGGGGCGCAAGGCCAATTCTACAAAAAATGAGCTCGCAATTTCTGCTAAAATGGCCTCATGTAAATAATTTTGGAAGAATTGAACTTTGAACTAAATCTTGTGTTTTTCTTTTGTTGCAGGAATGAGCGTCCGGTGTCATTGTAATTTGGCCGCTTGTGTGACCAACAATTACATGTGCAAGTCAGAGCGACGAGTGACAGAAGATGGGAAAGAGCTGGAAGCAGGTTGTTTCGTTCAGGAGTTGGAGACGGAATCAACAAGTCAGCATGGAGTACTCATGTGGAACGGTCGAGTTGCCAGTGCCCGACGTGGTTGCATCGAGATGCTCTCCAGGTAACCTAAACATTCACGATCCTAGTTATATCATTCAGTCACGACTTCCCTGTATTCTAAAGCAACAAAAAATTAACATGAAAAATATTCTATTTTTTCTGTAGGGAGAAACAAGAAAAATGTAGTGACCAAGCCGGTGACCAGGTCTTCTGTTGCAAGGAGGATATGTGCAATTATCCAAAGTCTTTTTACCCGTCCGTAATCCAAAACTACAATAGCAATGCCCGCGCGTCCTTTGATGCTTCATCTGGACATCGAGGCATTGCTGGAATGACCCCGAATCTAGATCATCAAGTGTGGCTTCGTGCTGCTGTGATCGCTGTCCCTATTTGCGGCCTTATGATCCTCGTTGTACTAATACTAGTGGCCCGTCGACTGCTTCGGAGTGACGAAATCTACAAGGATCCTGATGGCCGTCGTTGTCGACGAAAATTCACAAACACTTCCGTTCCTCATAATCATCATCAATCCTCATCTTTAAGCCATCATCATTATCAGCTGGCCTACCACCCCGCAAACTCCGGCAGAGGCTTCAGTCCAGAGTCTAATAATTTTCACATCAAATCCGTCTACGTGGAGCCTGGAAATGAGTTCCTTCTTCCCCCGCCGGAACCCATGACATGTACTCATTGTCAGCAGCCGCAACACGTCCGAACATCATCGTCATCATCATCAACAGCAGCAGCTCCCTATACTCACGTTCATGATGGTTCCGGGAGGAAGAATAATAATTCGTCTGAAACGGAAGAACTTGTGCGTTCTTGTAACGGAAACAACAATTGTCGCTGTAGTGGCCTCAGTGATGGGACAGAAATTACGTGCAGTGGCAATTTTTCCGATACTGAAAGTCATGGGGGTCGCAGTTTCTCTTGGAATAGCATTCGTCCTCCGTCCATATTTTCCGGTAGCAGCCCCGAGTTACCAGACGTCCACCGCAATAATAATATTGGACAAGAGGGGAAAAATCCGAATAGGTTTAACTTCCTCTCAAAAATTAATCGTAGTCGTTCCTCACAAAGTGACACAAACTCAGATAGTAATAGACAATTCAATGTTTAGCAAAACTTTGGGTTCATTTTGTACTAATAATAATTAATTCTAGTGCTCCTCATATGTTTGCCTTGTCTGATATTAATTTACATTTTGTGGTGGTGACAGTGTTTCAGGGGCACCACAGTAGGACTAATATGTAATACCTCGCCGTAATAATTATATTCTAACTGCAATTGTTACATTAATCTGCAGCAGAAATCTTCTTCCAATGGGAAAATAGACTGTGTACATGAATTTGCCTCATAAACAACCTTTTTCTATACACACGATGAGGAGCGCTCGGATAATGTTTTTTGAAAATCCGTCGTGTTTTTCATAGTATTTATATTGTTATGCCTTGCTACTACTACACTGTTATTATTTTTATCCTATTACGTTTGTTTGTATGGCGTAAGCTCGGTTTTTGCGGGAGATGTATTGTGTGCTGTTGGTCAGAATAATGATAGTAGCCTCGAAAATTTACTGTCATTATTATGGTCCAGCTAATAATTTTGTTATTCATGATGTTCTCATTTTGTAAATAAAAAAGACGTGTTGTTAGAGTGCATTACTCGCAAGGCTTAAGTGTAATAATGCACGTGCTTATTATGTTTGTCAATTATTTTGACTTTGTACGTTATGATTGTATAGGGACACTTTTTTTATGTAATATATACTCAATCAGTTGTGTTGATCTTGTGTATTTAGTCTGCTTTTCGCCATAAGTATAATGATGATCTGTGTCATTTTGTATACGTTCGATTTATCGGTACTTAAATGATGAATATTTCCTATTCGGGAAATGAAAAGAGGGGAAATATGTTACTGTAATAAAAATATCAAGGCTTCAGTCTCTAAAATTCTCTTCTAGCTGGCTGTCGTTTTTTTTGCATAAGTGCATTAAGTAATTGCGGATTGCTTAGATGGACTCATCCCATTTAGAACTGACTGGCTGACCATGGCATCTAAAGCTCAGCATTGCACAACTTCGTTGGTATCTTTCAGCATGATTGCAAATGTCTACATGTTTTCTTTGCGGAAATGGAATAATTGCGTTATATTTTCTGGTGTCGGTCTTGAAACAAGCATTTATATAAAGCAACGGTTCTTGGGAAATTCAGTTTCATTAAATCGGGATCGGGAAGGGTTACAAGGTACGCCATTCCCCAATGGGGCATTAACGCCATCTAGCAGCTGGGTCACGCAATCAGGTCCTAGTAGGTGGTAAAGTCCAAATTGGGTGTTATGAAAGTGCAATGCAACCAGAGGTGGGCGCTACTCATGAGCAGCTCATGAGTACTCATGCTCAGCTCAACTCATTTGCCTACTCACAAGCCATGAGCATGAGGTGCAACAGCAAACCAGGGTACTCACGTGAGTGAGCATGAGGACAGCAATTTTTTTGTGGATGAGTTGAGCATGAGTGTGAGTAGGCACCTGCTGAGCTGATTTTTTTAAAAAAGATAGATTTTTTTTGGATTTTTTGTGTAATTTTTGGTTATTCTCGCAAGATCTAGTTCAGGGCAGGACGAAATAGACTCTTTACACTGCTTCTTCATTGCTTGTTGTACGATTTGGAGCCTAATTACCACGATGAGCGAGAGTATGAGTGAGTAAGGGGGGAAATGAGTACGAGTGAGCATGAGTATTGAGCATGATCTCAAGTCCTCATGAGTGTGAGTTTGAGAATTCGAGTTAAAATTCTGAATGAGTATGAGTGAGCATGAGGCTGCTGTTGTGTCCGTGAGTAAATATGAGTTGAGCATGAGTAAAAAGTTTTTGCCCACCTCTGAATGCAACAAAAGCGGCTGTCTGACGTGCGAAAAATTACTCCCACACACAAAAACACTGATGAAATCAGAAGGAACAGGTTCTAATTAGTAATTGTTGTATCAGGTTAGTTAATTTCATTGATTTCTGAAACCAAATCCATTGTCAATAAGTAGGATCGCTAAAAATGCGAGTTCTGATAGGTAAGAATGAGAAGGGAACCAAAAAAAGTGCCGCTATATAGAAAATTTCTGGGTGGGTTTATCATTTTCGAAGCCGCTTGCTTTGGAGTCAGCTACTTCGTCTGGAGTCGAATGAACGGTTCTAGAGGTGAGTTCAGAAAAATTAATATTAATTAGTTAGAAGACCAGTTAGTTATAATGCGTAAGTCATCCTCATCGGTGAACGCGGAGCATGTGGTCATTAGCTGTTTCAGATTTTGAATTGGTTTCTGTGGTAATAATAGTTAATCTAATTTTTGGTCCAAATTTTTTTTCTTTTGCAGAGGAGAGGCTTCGAATGCGTGATAAATTACCGTGGGCGCTGGAGTTATACTACAAGGTTGGCGAGATAGCAAATCAGCACGACAGAACGCGTGCACTTGATCAGGCCGAGTGGGCTCGGATGGGGAAGTGAAACTGAATAAAGATATGTGATTGTGTAGTAATAACGGACAATAAGTAGTAAAAATGAATGACCAAGGGGAAGTTAAACAAAGTAGATTAGCGGAAGTTTTCATCGCGGATTTTGTCAAGAAGAAAGATGACCTAGAAATCCGTATAGAGGGTTTGACTGGCTCGAACGATTTACAAGACAAACTTTCACAGTGCTCCAAAGATATTCAGAAACTGAGTAAAAGCTTGCATGATGCAGTCTCATTTTTACCATCGTATTCCATAAAGGTAAGTGAAATTCGTTTTATTATCGTTACGTTACCTGTGGAGTTTTGGGGGAGATATAAATGTTGTTTTATCAGAAACGTCAAGATGAAATCCGTGTACTTGAGAAACTTCTTAAGGAGAAGGAGGATCTATTAATCCCGAAGCGAAAGTTTGGCTTTAAGAGCAAATTCAACAAAAGTACCCCTCTGAAGGAAACCACAGTTTTAATAGAGGAGTCGTCGGATAAAACTGATACGACTGAGAATCGGAAAAGCTTGCCTGTTGATCATGCGAAAGTAATAACTTTTAGTGGAAAATTGGTATCTTACCCTGTACGGTTCGCTGTTTTAATATTTAATTTTCATGTTCGCAGCTGGATTCAAATTTTGTCACGATCGAAAATGTGGATGGGAAGACGTTGATTTATGAAGAGAATGGCTTAAATGGTGCTGACGTCCTAGTACGAAACCTGCAGGGCGTAACAATTCACCTTCGAGGATTTCCGTCTACTTTAAGGATTAACAATCTTAAGGACTGTATTCTTGCCTGTAAGATACTTTTGATTTTTGTATCTTAAACTGAAATCATTCGCCAGTTTAATATCATTAAGTTAAATTTGCTGAAGGTTTACAGTGGTAACGTTTTCTGTTCACGTTTTTAGGCTGGCCTGTCCAGACGTCTGTGTTTATAGATGATTGCGACTCCTGCAAGTTTTATCTCTCCTGCCAGCAGCTCCGAACCCATTCATCACGGAAGCTAGATATTTATCTAAAAGTACGTGCTAGAGCAATAATTGAAGACTGTACAGAAATTAGGTTTGCTCCCTATAATTACTATAACCAAAACAACGATGAAGATTCCGAGGACGTAGAAAGGTACATGGCCTGAATGATTTCACATACTTGTTTGAAGTTTTTGTTTTAAATTGAAAATGTGTATTTTAGGTTTGATTTTGTCGACGACTTCAACTGGCTTTCCGATTCGCCGTCTCCGAACTGGAGTATTCTTCCTAAAGATGAACGGCATCACTTGAAGCTTAGTAGAACATGAAACATGTATGATCAATTAGATGATAACACCCCGAGAGTCCTCCACCGGTTTTTAAACTAGTGATTAAAATTTATATTCGCTATGATGCTATGTTGCTTCAGGCGGGACATTGAATTTAATAAAGAAATCCTCGCTGTGTTTCTAGCACACCAAAAAACAGTTTAATGTAAAACAAATTAACGAGACGTCGGCAGTGATAGCTAAAGGTCGTTGACAGTTAAAGTAACGCAGCTGTAACTAAAGTCACAGAAAATATGAAGATACTCATGCTGTATTTGTTTCCGTTGTTGGGCGTATTTCCTGATTTAGCCTCTGCTACTGAGTTGTGACTGCCACCGTCATCCTCGTCGACGTTTTCTGTTTCCTGGTCTCTGGAACACAGCTTCTCTGCTGTTTCTTTATCCAACAAGTAGCTCTGAAAATCGCAAACACGTTACATATAACGGACAGGTCTGAATTGCAGAAGCGACTACTTACATTTTCAATCCACATAGCTGGGAATAGATAGTCCTTGATATGGCTGAGGGCTTTTATTTTTGAAAGTGATCCCGTCTTCACATTCAGTTGAAATTTCAAATTCGATCTTAGAACTGTCCCTGTTTCCTATAGAAATCAGAATTTTTCATTGACTGAGCCAGACAGCTGTAATAAATACAAATCATGACTAACAGGTTCCACAACGATAGAGCTGGAGTGAAGGCTGTTGTCAGGAGTGAGTCCTTGAACATCTTGTAAGTATTCTGGATCAGCGTCTAAGAAATGCGGGTACGATGAAGCCAAAGGAGCGCCTCTACAAGGTGAAAGATCAATTGCTCCTTTTTTTAGACACATCGAGTAGTCTTCCTCATCGAGATCGTCATAATCTTTACAGTAGCAAGTATTTGGATGATGTTTTTCAGCGCTTTCCAGTAACGTGTCCGGAAAAACGAACCGTAGACCGGGAATAGATTGCACTTCCTCGTCAGCTTCATAAACAAGTGACAAGCTACGGCAAGCTTCTGGGCTGAAAAAGGAGAGCTGAGAAGCGCTGGTGATACTGGGTGGAAACACAGTTCCATCAGTCCCTGTGATTTTATTGCAACTGGGTTGTTCCCAGAATTTTAGTGAAGTCATATTCCGCCAAGAAACTATTTCTCTAGATGCATGAAGGTAACTGGGCCGATCTTCAACTTCCAGCTGCCCTTCGTCCGTTCCGTTTTTCTGCACATATTAATTTAATCTTCAGAAAATACAGATTGAGCATCTGAGCATGAATAGCTTCTCAGCATCTTCGGGGAAATTCATGAAATTCTTACACTTTTTAAGATTCCGAAACGCCCACCTGCCATGGAAGCCGGAGTTGATTGTCCTAGGGTGGCAAGCACTGACTGATACTGTTTTACGTCTATTCCATCCCATAATATATCCCCTACTCGTTCGTTTTTCCTTACTAGTTTCTCCTCTGACTTGACCAGTGTGTCAATCAAAGACAAACCCATGAAAGGAACGCTGTAAAGGTTGGCCACTGCTGACTATATAACAAAGTAAGGCATACATTAAGTAACTGCAACTGAGTGTGCAAGGAGCAACAGTGTTTTTTTTTCATTTTGATCCTCATGGGACTTACCACAAAGGGAACGTTGACAAAATTGATGATATCGTCCAAAGATCCTGTGGACTCCTCCGTGAGGAATTCATATGTATGCCGTTGCTGATATCTCACGGTATTCATGGGGGTTGTGGTGATATTGAAACGCTCACGGCGAAGACTGAAAGAACAACAAGTCAAACTGTTTCATTTTTGCAAAAGTTATACTCAACCGTGTTGCGTTGTTCAGGAGACTGTACCGGTAAACGTAAGGACCCACTTGAGCCAGCAAAGGGACCTCCCCATTGATTGCTTCGTCTGGATTAGTGACATTAAATAAGTAAACTTTAATTAGACTAAACTCTGGCTCCGTACTCTTCGGATTCCATCTCCAATCTTTTGAGCCGTAAACTAAGGGTAGAAAGAGGAATATTAGAACACTAAAATTTGTTAACGATTCCATTGTACTTGAGTTTCCGCAAGGCAGTTTGCTAATAGTTAGTCCGTCCTTGCAAGGAATGTTTGGTGTGAGGTACTCTGGACTTCGGAGCAAATATCGTTGATGACAAATTATGAACACAATAGCAATGCGACCTTTAAACTACATTTCATCGTTTGGAATTCCAATCTTAACAGTTCATTCTGCACCGACAATAACTAGAATAATGAATGATACGATATCATTTAATCACAATGATGACACAGCCGTTCAAAACGAGAGGCAAGATGTGGGGCTTGACTTCGTTAAAGCATAACCAATCTTTAGCCATATGGAATGGAGAGTATGGATATATGCTTTGTTTAATCATCTGTCCTTGTAGCCATACAGATAAAGAACAATGTAAACATTTAGTGCATGATATAACATGTGCTTATGCAAATAAAGGCCAGAAAATGAAACTTGCATGTTTCAGGAATCCTTTTCATGCATTTAATAATAAACCCACTGAAAAGTCAGCCCATTATTGAATCACATAAACGAGGCAAAAGGTCCAAAAGTTGTAACACATTACCTGCCGACGGTATAGGAAGCTTCCGCAGCCACTTTCATATAATAATGACTATTAATAACTTACATTACAGGTCTCTTCTCATGTTAATATAGTCGTAGCCACAAGTCACAAATGATGGAAGCCTTTAAGGGAACATATTGTGAGCCCGTTGTTCCTCCTGCGGATACGTGCGTCAGGCTTTGGAGACAGAGATGTCGAGAAGACGGGTGTCCAGTTCTGCTGTGTACTTGTCCCATCTAACTTGAGGAGAAAGTCCTGGAGGACTCTTGCCACAGAAATTAAAATCTCATCACATGGTAGTCCAGAGTCTGAAGTATGGTCCCATAGTAGGATTATATAGAATCGCACAAATGTTGCCAAGGACTAGTGAATCTTGGGTGCGGGTAACCTCTTGGTGTAAAAAAGACCAATGGGAAGCAGTTAGGGCTTCCGAAGGGTTTCCATGACAATACAATATCCTCTGTGTTACGCAACCTGCAAGAAGAAGGGGTGGTTTTCGGGGCAAAAAGACCATGACAACTAGTTGATACCGAATATTTACGATACAAAAAATTAGAAACAATTGTTATGACGACGAAGACTATCAACGTGTTGTGATTGGAAGACTTGAATTTCAGTAGTCAAGAAGTCATCTGAATGTCCGTTAACATGCTATTTCATAAAAAACGTTATGGTCTTTCTCGCACTTGCACTACGAAATAGTCGCAGTATTACGCACGACTTGCGCGGATTTTCTCTCTGCAAACTGAAAGTTTTAAATTACGAATTGTTCCAACACTAAAGGGTTTCGGTTACCTTAAAAACATTACGTCCCTATACTTCGACCATCCTTTGTTTTTATTAAAGACTAAAGCAAATCATTTTCAAATTTAAAATTGGTCACGTTTGCAACCATACACAAAAACTCAATGATTTTGAAAAAACCTCAACAGGAAATCAAAAACATTCAACAATATGAAGGAAGGGGCCTATCAATTGTCATTCCGCACCAAAAAAATCATCATACCAACCTTTGTAAAAAAAAATGGTGTCATTGGCCCTCGAGGTCTGCTCCGAATTCCAACAATAACTGCACTATTTTTTCATGACCATGCTGGCGAGCTATCTGTATGGGCCTGCAAGAACAATCTGGATAGTAAAATAATAATAATACCAAAAACAACATATTAAATCTTGACTGTACTCACCTTAGTCCACTTATAGAAGCCTTGTTAGGCCCAGCACCTTGAGACAGCAGAATCTGCGCCACACGATCATGGCCATGTGAACAAGCTTCATGTAGTGGGGTGCACCCCGAACTATTAACGCAATTAGGTGATGAAACAAGGCCGATCCGCAGACAATACTCTACCACGTCTGACAATCCTAAACTTGCTGCACGATGAAGCACAGTTTCACCTTCTTGGCTATTCAATGTCCATTCCTTCATCTTCCTCACAATAATTTGGTCCGCATCTCCATCTGCGAGAGGGACAACCTGCGGAAGAAATGTAACGAACTGTGTTACAGATTTCATAAACTGCGTTTCACATAAACGAGAATTAAGAGCAAAAATACGCTTTGAGTACTGACACTAGCTTCTTCAAAAGTCGAGGAATCAGGAGCACATGCTAGTTTTAGATGTCTCGACTTCTTCCGCTTGGAACTGACTGATGCTACTGCGTTCTTCTGTCGTCTTCCTTTGGCCTTTTTATCTATCGTTTTGTTTTGAGCTGATCGTAGTTCGTATCGTAACCGTTCATCAGTCGCTTCGAAACAAATAGAATTGCCCCTGCTCCGCTCAACGCTCGTGGTTGACGTAACTTCTTGATTAACAGCAGTCGCGCAGTGCTTTCCTGGTTTTGTCTTTGAATCGATTTTATCAGGCTTCTTGCGTCGCGTTTGCTTTCTGGGATTAGTAGCTGCACTGCCCTTCCCAACGGGTTCTGCAATGCTACTACACAATTTCATACCAGAATCCGAGGATTTATGATCTTCAGGAGTTAAGCGCATTCTGAATGTTGGCTCCTTACTTGAGGGTGGAGCACTGCAGAAAGAGTCAGGAGTCGAGGTTGGATAAGTACCGAGAACAGTATTTGCTTCACTGCGATCAGCGATAATATTTTGAACATGTCCTGGTTCAGTACTATGCATCCCATCGTTAGTCTGAGAATGACCACCGCTAATCATCAGGTTTCCGATAACATCAGGTTCTGTAATTTGAGGCGCACTGTAACTGTAAGCATATGGGACACACTGCGGTGGCGAGGTCATCTGATTCCAGTGCTGCGATGAATAAATACTTCCTGAATCATTCAGTGTAGCTGAGAAGGACTGACACGATGACTGA
This sequence comes from Bourletiella hortensis, assembly GCA_034694225.1. Lineage (NCBI taxonomy): Eukaryota > Metazoa > Arthropoda > Collembola > Symphypleona > Bourletiellidae > Bourletiella > Bourletiella hortensis. The sequence continues at coordinate 11,793 of JAQFYD010000289.1, read as the reverse complement.
TACTGGTATCCCGTTCCGATCGAATACGGTTGGCCATTCGGGTACAGAGGCTGAGGTACAACAGGGTAAACCTTGTTATTTAGATTCCCGAAAGTCAAGCCTCCCACTCCTGGACTCAGCGGCATCCATTGTAACGGCTTATTAGCTAAATAACTCGCATGAGCATATTGATGATAAGGCCACATGTAAGACCACTGAGCTGAAGCATAATTTTGTAAGTAAGCCTCTTGACCATACGGATAATACGGAATCCCATGCATCCACTCGTGTCCTGTCATTCCAGATTGAAAAGGACACACCTGCTGTAACAGAACAAACATATTCAAAAACGCGAAGTATTTACAGATTCTACCTTTAATATTACCTCGCTTTGCTTATTACCTGATTGCCCGCTACTTCGGCAGCACTACCGCCCCAACTGCAGGTAGAATTCGAATTCGAAACTTTGGAAAGATCCAGTGGTCTAAGATCTATGGCGGCGGAAGTCTCTATCATCGGATGTGTAAAATCATTAGAGGTAGCATGAGCTGGTGCAGGCTTTCTAAACTCATTTTGAACGCTTGTTGTTAAGCTCTTCAGTGAGCAACCAAGTCCTTCGGTCATCGATATGTCCGAACACATTCTTCTCTTCATAGTGCTCCCCCGTTTTCGCTCACGCTGAGCCATCTTTAGATTTGGCCACTTTCGCCCTGAAATCAGAAATACCATGGGTTGCCTTAGAGAAAATGTCGGGTATTCTTTCCGGGTGGGCCCCGTTTACTAAAGAACGCCCTATACATATACAACACTTATCATATTCAGATTTACAGCAAGAATATTAGACGAAACAGTAGCAAAGCCATTAGAATGTTTTCTTTTAAGAATTTATTTATAAATAACACCCACCTGCTACAACTTCACTTCAATGATGATATCACACGCGGGTTTTCTTGTAAAATCTTCCGCTATAGACGGCTCTGCTTATTTCTGTACCCGCAGATGAAGAATGAATGTTTAATTCACGACACAGTCGAAAGAAGAATTTAGTTTCGAAAACAGATAGCAATTATCTGAAGAAAGTCAAAGCTTCGTCAAGTCCGTCCAAGCTAAACTAATGAAATGTAACGACTGTCCAAATACATGCGAAGGCACGTTAAAATCGTATAACGTTTCCCCATACCCACTACATAAATAAGCCGTAATCTGAAATCTGTCTCCTCGCTTACTCGCCATCGCCAACCCTCCTGCGTTGCCAGCTTCTCCGCGTCTCGCAGTCTGCGTCTACTCTGAATTCTGAATAAGGAATTTCAGTCATCCACCCCACCTCATTTGCATAAAATTCAGACAATCAGCCAGTCAATAACTTTTGTCGGGTACCTTCAGGTTCAGTTTTGTAATACAGAACGACAAAGACTATAGGCACCATGACCATGACTTAGCTCTTCGAGTGCCGAAAGTAAATGGAGCGCTAGAATTATTACAAACCGTTATGCACGCTCCTCCAGCAAAACTATGTTATTGCTCACCGTAGATGATAATTGAATCCCTACCTCACAGAAGAGTTTCTCGACTTTTCTGTGAGGAGCCACGAAACGACCACGCAGACTGAGCTGAAGCTGTGACCTCACACTGAAGGCCACAAATTTTGACTTTAGTTTCTGGGCTCTGTTGGGATTTCTGCTACTTGTGTCTGGCAACGCTCTCTCACTCCGGTTTCCAAAAAAAGTGAACGCAATTTCGAATGCATTTTCACCGTTTTTGTCATGAGCGTTACATGTGGGGGTGGGTGGGTACCTCTGGCCTTTGTTACGTAACGCGTTACATCGCTAGTGGGTGGATCAATTTTCCAATTTTTGGCGTTACGTAATTTATGCACGGTACCTTACTCGAGTGGTGACAAGTACTCTTGTTTTGTTTTTCAAAGTTCATTATCAGTTTCAAGATGCAATAATTCACAGATCCCCTGACCTTGCTGTCTTTAAATACAATGCAATGCCTATAGACGTAAGCGAACATTACGGTAGATGCAAATAAAAACGTAGAGCTCTTGAGCTCCCTGCTCACGTTCACGTATTAATACAGCAATTAGCACTAATATTTTATACAATTTACTTTTCTTTACACATTAAAAAAACGTGGACGTAGCTCAAGGTCCATGCTCATTCTGCTGTCATTTATTTACCTTATGCATGAATTCGGGTACGACTTTGCTACGGGATTAAATAGCATCTATTAACAACGGGCCTACGTGTCTGACTTACGAGTCCAGGAAAGCTTCGTGCATTTTCAGGGGACATTCTGTTAGGAGCAAAAAGGTCGCAAATATTACCGTATTTTGTAACTTCGTGTTTCAACACCGTTTTAGATCTCTGATGCTTTCATTTCCAGCTTTCTCTAGAAAGTTACGTGGACGTGAACGGGACACGATTGACTTGTGACTTGTCGCTAAAATATTAAAGCTCCGCCTCTTTTGCCATTCTCACTCCCGCTTTTTCGCACTCCAGTGCGCATTGCGCTCATTCTGTCATTAAAACTTCTGACTCAGCTGATTTGTGGAATTTGCAATGACCCTTGCGAATCTGACCGTCCAACTGTATAGGTTGCCAAAGCAACAGTTCTAATGGCCGAAGGTCACCTTTACAATTTAGCCAAGGTGAACTGGTGTGCGTTGGGTACCCCGATTTTATCGCCAAAAATTTTCCGTCTGAAACCTACGAGAATTAAAGCGAAGATTGGGTAAAAAGTTGCATTTTGACCGTCGGGGGTCGGGGTTGTCAAAATTCGTGAAAAATGTTCAGTTCTCGCAGTCGGAGGGAAAAACTTGGCCTAGGGCCCTCTCGCAGGTCCACTGCTGGATTCAAAAACGAACGAGAAATTGCGAAGGAGCCTCATTACGTTACGTTTAGCTTTGCCACTGTTTTTCATAGAAAATACTTGCACACTGAAACTGAAAATAATTCAGTTGTTCTCGGAAACGATGGCACTCAATGCAAATGCATTTAATCGTACTGCTTTATGTTTGCATAAAATTTTTAACGTGGATGACTCATTGTAGGATTTGAGGATGACTCAACCGAGAAGGAAGACGATAATGGCAAAGTAAATGGAGTAGAGACAAAGGTACGATTCCAGCTCCTTTACCTCTCTGTTGCTATTCCTTGACCTACAACCTTGACCCATTTAGATCCTCGTTGGAGATTTCGATGGCTTCAAGATCGATGGTTATGGAGACGAAGACAGTCAGGTAGACCAGAAGCATATTGTTACACATGAAGTATCACCTGATATTGCTGGTGAAGAACATGGGAACGAGGATGATATGCTTGGGATTATTGATGCGCTCACCATGCCAACGAATAGTTTGGCAGGATTATCTTCAGCAGTTTTCTGTCCCATAACGGTAACATTCATAAATATACTCGGGAATAACAAGTATAAGCAACAATAGCTTTGTGGACTATACTACAGGTGCAATGGCTCTTGGAAAACTATGAGACAAAGACAGGAGTGAGTTTACCTCGATCCACAGCTTACTATCACTACATCCGCCACTGTCGAAGTCATGAAACGGAACCTGTGAATGCGGCGTCCTTTGGTAAACTCATTCGCTCCATATTCCTTGGACTTCAAACACGAAGGTTGGGGACTCGTGGAAATTCAAAGTACCACTATTACGGAATACAAATCAAGCCGGATTCTTCCCTGACTGACGTTCATGAGACTGAATCCGGAACGCAGTCGGATTCAGAAAAGGAAGGTAATGATGGCTATGATAATCCTGCGTTCGAGCAATCTGTTGAACATCCTTCAGCTGGCAATGAAGAAGATGCAATTGAAGTCCCCGATCCTGAGGATTCAGTAACAAGCATGAACGTGAATTGTCGGCAAGAGCCTCAAAGCTTTTTCAAACATAGCCCCAACCCGAGTACAATGACCTGAAAGAAGTTGGCCGAATCGCAAACAGACATCAAACTTATAGTAGCTAAATTCACTTGCGATCCAACATGGAAGGATTTGCTAAGGATAAGTTTTGATACCATAGCCGTTTCATGCTTGTTTAACAAATACTGTATCGCGCGTGGCCCAAAATGTTGCAGAAAATTCGTCAGGAAATGACCAAGCTCGGTTCGGTTATTCCTCAAATTGACCATAAATTGGTGTCCGAACGTCTTAGTAAGACGGAAATTGAGAACTTTCGCCAAAGCTACAAAAAGTTTCATCAGGTTGGTACTCCTTATCCTTCCTAATCTCTCACCCGTTAAGTTCATTTGGGATGAATAACATTCGCGTCTCAATTATCAAAACCAGATGATGGTCCGTTCGACCGTGCTGTACAAGTTGGATACTCTAATTGTACATTGCTACCAGTACTGGATGGACATTCCACTGCTAAGCAGATCACTTCATTTTACAAAGCACGTCCTTCCTATTTACTTGCAGTTAGTATGAAAGTTGTCAAGTAATTGGTTGCTTCTGTTTCCTACTGCAGGGACAAGCTGAAAGCCATAAGCGAAAACGAGGCCGTTAAAATTTTCATGCAAACAGTATATTGTCAAGTGTATGACATCATGCTTGAGTTGCTATTCCCGGATATTCTGCATCCTATCCCAGGTATACTTAAAAATGTATTTCTTAAAGGCTTGTAGGACCATTCTGTGACCAGCATGTGGCCTCCAGATATCAAGATTACATGCCTCTGTGGCAGACTTATGAGAAAACTAACTTTTATGTGTACCCCATGCAGTCGTGGTGATTGATGTGGTCCGCAACTTTGCCCGAAAGTATGCAAAAAGCCTGGAAATCATTCTGAAGGATTACCCGAAGGACATGCGGGAGAAAAAGTTGGCCACTGCTGATGCATTTAGCCGACTGGTACTGGATCGGTGCAGGCTCAATTTGTTGGCCAATACCTTGCGCCCACTGTTTGAGGAAGCTCATCGTACCAAAAGTTATCAACGCCTGAAAGATTTGAATGTTCCATCTGCCCTCTCTGTGGTAAGGAGGTTTAGTACACGGTAACCAAATCGTGTTCTTATTTATGCATGAAAAAATGACTACTTTTTTAGAGCATCTACCCGATTGCAAATGAAGACAAGTATTTTTACCTTGTGGAGACCTATCGTCAGGCACTAGCCCATATTGTGAGCTTAGAGGGCTATGCAGACTGGATTAAACGCGAGTTGCATAAGGCAGTTGGACCATACTAGAGTAATAAGGACGCTCAGAAGTTTGAAGAGGCTGCTCGAGTGTTTGCGAAAGACACTTTGTACGTTCTGTAAGCAGAATCTAAAATTTTGATTCGACTTTATTTCGTGGAGGAGTGCATTGTGTTTACTGAAAATCGTTCCAAATGGTCTTTAGGTACGTAATTTGTAGCCAGATGGCCTTCATGAATAAAGAAGTTAACTCGTTCTTCGCGCTACTTCATCTATTTACCAACGAGTATGTCCTACACCTTCCGGAAGGCAGGCGAGCCGGTTTGAAAGATGTTTCTATTATTCAGTATGCACTTGATCCCATGGCTTCATCTTAGATTTCCGATTTCCGTATTACACTAGCATGTCGGTACGGGTAAGCCGTACTTATTAGTACGATGATTTAGTACGTAAGTTATGTTTGCGAGGTAAAATAGTTAATGTTAATGCTAAATTATATCGTTTATTCCGTTAAACAAGCGGTTTACACTAACAATACACATTTCTAATGTACCTGGAAACCAATATGTGGAGAAACAATTCATAAAATATTGGAACAACAAAACCATAGACTTTCGTAGTAGTACTCTACGAAGTTCCATACGCTTCATTTAAGTAAACTTTGAACCTAACGTTGCAGGTAATCTCAGAAGAAGCACACTTTTACCGTTTAATTCAAGGTAGTCGCACATAAACTGACTTATTCGTCGGTGTTTGAACGCTCAAAACAGTTGTTCACCCTTGATTGTCCTGTGAAATGAGTAAAGAATTCATTGGTTCCGTGATTAAGAGAACATAAAAAACGTGGGGACCATGCATAGTAACGGGCTGCATTCTCCTTAGCAGTTTCTCTATGCGTTGTTAACGTCATTTTTACCCGTGCAATTATTGTTGTTGTTTCCATTGTGCCCTGAGACGTTTGCACTGACTGTTTTTGCTGCTGTCGGAGGAGCTATTCGCTCATACATCATCATTTGCGTAGCTGGCGTACTCCATGGTCCCTGACCGAACTGGTACTGCGGGGGCATCTAAAACGCAGTCTCAAGGGGAAATTTATAATATTTGAACATACCATTATATTGGAAGGAACCGGAGAGGTAGGAGTGGGTGTATATAAAATGGGATGGTATGTCCAGACCATTGCATTGGTGGTGAAAGTGGAGGAGATGCTGGAGTGGCCGTGTCACGCACCCACATGTCATACATTGGAGGACTCATCTGTGGTGGGCGGTCAAAGGAAAAGATACTTTCGCTGCCTCGTTGCATAAACATGGGAGACTGTGGTCCTGTTGAATACAGTGGTGAAGGCATCACGGTGTTCCCTACTCCTATTCCGGAAGAATGCTGGTGATTTCTCCATTTGGGAGACCAGCATCAAGTTTGTTCTGAAGAGCTCATTCCATTATTATTGCCTCTACCACTATTATTGGATGATGACACACTGGCTCGTTCTAACTGGTGACGAACCGTATTGTTGCCACGGAGAGCAGCCGGTCTCCATCTAGGTTGTCGCTTCTCCACAGAGGCCGGGGGACAGTTATTCCGAACGATTATTCTTCTAGTCCGGTTTGTACCACGGATGCTGACCACGTCAGGAATAGCTTGAAAAAGAGCTGCCAGAGACGGTGAGCCGAGCTGGGCAGGGCGTACAGGACGACACTATGTGAACAGTTCCATGGGGTAGAGCATGAACAGTTCCACGGGGTAGAGCATGAACAGTTCCACGGGGTAGAGCATGAACAGTTCCACGGGGTAGAGCATGAACAGTTCCACGGGGTAGAGCATGAACAGTTCCATGGGGTAGAGCATGAACAGTTCCATGGGGTAGAGCATGAACAGTTCTATGGGGTAGAGCATGAACAGTTCCATGGGGTAGAGCATGAAAAGTGAAAAGTTCTATGGCGTACAGCATGAATTTTGTCCTCAAGATAGAGCATGAACGAATGGGCGGAGCCTACATATTTGACCCAACATAGTGTACCATAACCGAAATGGCTACATTATAGCTGCTTACAGCTTCCTTTCTTCATGATGCCATCAAAGCCATTATAAAGAAAATTTAAAACTCGCGTAGGAAGAACACAATTTAATTCTTTAATGGTCTTTAACACGTAACAAAATTCATTACAGGTATAGCATGAGCTTATACAATAATATCACAAAATTTTCACTTTGAGTAACAACTGGAGCTCCTATATGCAAAACATGTTGTGCGAATAACAGAACAGATAATTTGCAAATGCATCATCATGAAAACTATTACCATAACTTTTACAGCTAAACCGGGGAAAGTAATCGATGCTTGGGGTATGTAGTGGTGTAGCCACACATGCTTAGCATTATGAAGAAACTGGATTCACAGTTATTACTTTCACCAATCTCTTAACAAAGCTAGGATTCTGAGGTGGTGGGAAGGCCATGTTCTTCGGCGTAATCGCGAAGATACTGTGCCACTGGGGGATGAGACTCGGCTAAATCAAAGCAGTTGGTTCCACCGACAGTTAGCAGGTAGGGATCCGCTCCTAATGACATCAGAAGTCTTACAAGTTCAAGCTTTCCTTCTTTAGTTGCGACATGTAGAGGCCTGAAAATAATAGAGTTGGACGAGTGGTAGTGAAGCCGTGGCTAAATGCATGAACGAAATAGTAATTATTTATACCTGATATTGCCTCGGGCAGGTTGCGAATGGTATGCACCATAGTCCAGCAATAGCTTTGCTACCTCTGTACTTCCACCTTTGCAAGCTTCGTGTAAAGGGGTGAATCCTCTCTTATTAGTACACCGTGGGTGAAATCCATCAAATTTTAAGCAATAAAGTACAACATCTCTTTCCCCATCGCGAGCCGCGCGGTGAAGGTAAGTTTCTCCAAGTTCATGACTCAATGTCCAGGCCTGCATCTTGGCGATGGAAGACTTCTCCAGCTTCTTTTCTGCTGCAGTCTAAGGATATGAACATATGGAAAGCAATGAGTATATTTATTTCTGTACTATATCACGATCACATACTTACCAAGGGTATTCGGGGGAAAAGCGGTCCATCCCATTTCAGTTTCCATTTCCTGGTTGCAGCAAGTTCCATGGCACTCTGGCGGGCACGCAGTCTTAAAGTTCTTTCGGATATGCGAACCAACCCACGTTCGCTGGCTGATGCGGAAAATATGGCTCTCTCCTTTTGCCTTTTGTTTTGAGAAATTTGTCTGCCCTTTCTAGTTCTTATAGGGAGAGTTAACTGGTCCCTTTTCGCATTCATAACATCCGTTTCAGGCGATTTATGTTTCCGAGGGGATCTACGAAAAGGCTCTGAATTTTTAATAGTTTTCGCATCTTGAGGAGGCGTGACAGGATTCTCTGCTTCGATCGTGAACCTTTGAGGTGTACCTAAGCTAGGTGCATTTTTAAAATCTGCACTGTGTTTCTCGGCAGTGGATTCATTGCTAAACTCATGGTTCACGTGAACATTGCGAGGGTGCAATCCCATTTGTTCCATCAGCGTTCTCTTCTTCCACAGTACCTCGTTGATATTTTCTTCAGATGACGATACTTCAATTGAACCATCAGCTGTCACTGCCCCTTCGATTTGGTCACTGCTTAGATTGTACTCAAGTACTTCTGATAACTTGGCAAATCGGACTATGTTGGCCCCATCAAATACCTGATCTTTCAAGGGTCCATTGGTTCCGAAGGTTGGTGAAGATTCTTCGGCATGCGTGCTGTCAGGCAAAGCTACTTTGGATCTACCATCATCGTTCTCAGAAAAATTGGTTGAGCAGCATGGTACAGACTGAGGTTCTGACGATTCGGATAACTTCTCAGCAATCACTAAAGACGCACTTCTGGTGGCTGTTTCTTCCGTGATGAAAGTCACTGGAGGTAATGGGTCCTTTCTCGGTCTACCTCTTTTCCCTTTCGGCTTAAGGTCCCATGTAACCTTCGCCTGCTTTCGCTTCCGTGCAAGCGGTTGACGATGCCTCTTTCGCCGGACACGCCTGAACCCTAATTGTACTGTAGTTTGCAGACGAAGCAAAAACATACAATAACTTGACATTAACCTGAAAAGCCGAGCACCAGTATGAAAGCTAATGAAAGTACAGAAAATAACAATCACCTCGTCCTAACACCCTTCGCTTCTGTGATACTCCTTTCCGTTTTCTAAAACTGATTTTGCATTTTGCTGGCATTTGCTGATGAGATGGTTGATTCCTCCGGAGCACGATTGTAGTTGCAGAACTAAGTTCGGATCTATAAAAGTTTGCAGACGTTGACGCGCAGGTGGCACTTGTGCCTGACTTATGTTCTTTTGTATCCTCTTTTAGAATTTTTTTCGCTGTAATTTACAATGCAACTTTTAGAGATAGAAGTAAATTCAATTAGTTAGTTTAGATGGCTATACTACCTGGTGATAAATCTGCGGCAGTTAGTCTGCATTTATTTGCATATACATCTGGATTTCCTGAAGGATTGGTGGCTATTTGTTGGATTTCGTCCGGCACTGCTTTAGGAATTTCTTTTAAGCTTCCAGTTCCGTCTACGACGTCTCGGGAGTATTTTTGGCAATCACTCGCGCCTAAAAGTTTATCCAAAACAGACAATCAATTAATCAATCTCTGTCATTGACATCTGCATTTTATGTTTGCTTTGCTAAGTAAGTCTGTCTCACTCACCATAAAACTTGTTTTCTACTGCTGCAGTAGGTGTGTTTCTAGGGTACTCATTTGGACCTTGACTTCTTTCTCTCTGTTGAAGGGGACTTTCAACGTAACCGTGGTCATGAACTTGCCTTGTTCCACCAGAATTTCCCACACCAGATTCAACGTCATGGTGATGCTTATTTTGTTGGGCCCAGGGACCACGATATAACGGCACAGAAGGAATCTTCTCAAAGATATTATTTTGAACACTTTGATTAACAGAGGATACGTTATCTCTGACCCCGTCGGAAGTTCCAAACACCGCATTTCTCTTTTGAATGAATGACTTAGATAAATCTGCGCGGTAATCTTCAGGGTTGATGATACCACGGTCCTGAATATTTGACATGGAAGACTTTTGTTCACTGTAGTTGCTAGCGTTTTGACCCACAGGTGGATGTCTGCAGCAAAATGCTGGCGGTGCATATGATGGACTACAGCCGTACATTGTCATCATCTGAGCCTGCTCCCATGAATTACCGGGTAGCGGATTTTCCTGTGTCGTTTCACGAAACTTAGCTGGTTGATGCTGTCCTACTCTGGCTTCCCTGCCCATCATACCGGGGTAATGGACAGAATTACGAGGACTGGAAACTTCCAGATTGGGATTGTAGGCGTTATTTCCACAAAACAGACTCATTAACCTGACTTGCTGTTGAGCCAATGCTTGTTGATAGCACGGGGGCGGGGATGCCCAAGCTGGATGTGGGAAGTGACCTAACTGCCATGATGACCAAGCATTCTGAGGCAAGCACTGGTTCAGCTGGTACGGTGAAGCGAATGGAGGAGCGAAGTTTGCAATTCCAGTTGAAAATCCAGGTGGGCAGAAAGGGTTTGTTGATGGCATATTACGAAATTCTGGCCCATGAGGAATAGAAGTCGGGAAACCAAATCCTGGTGGCAAGAATGGAGGCGTTGGTCCTTGCATGTTAAAATACTGTTGATGCATTCCTGGCATCATGTTTGGCATTGGCATAAATCCAGGGAATTGTTGGCTATTTAAGTGATTCATCTTTGTAGTTGAATGAAGCAGTCACCTAATTATCATATTACCAAATATCCAGGAAAGATTAGTTATACTTTTGGGTCCAGTGAATAAGCGTAATTACTTCATGATTTGTTCCAAAGACTTACCAGGTACAACAATACCAACAGCGTGGATTCAATATATAATCACTAACTTTGGCTCAATTCCCATTCCCACCATCAATAATTAATTTAGCTTAGATTTATCTGAGCATGCTGATAATAACTTACAGAAGAAGATTAAACACAAACCGTGATTTAAAAACCTAAACGCTCCGTCTCCGTCCGGGAGTTCAGACAAAGTTTCACCACTAAAATAATATTTTTTCTTGCCTTTTCAAAAAATACTCCATATGATGAAGGCAATCAATGTCGAAATTTTCACTTAATTGTTAACAAAATACATTCGAGAAAACCACTCTCCTTCAACGAATCCCTATGACTACCAATGTTCCGTAACGTCAACCGTCAACAAAAACACTGTTATTGTCGCGACTCGCGACATCCAAATGCCCCGCCCTTTGACAATCAGCCATAAAATCGCTTGATTTGTATGATGGGAACCATAAATTGGTCTGGAAACTAAGAAAAACGTTCAAAGTCTGGCAAATATGGCTCCATCGTCCGTCATAAACGTTTCCACGTCCTGCGTTTGTGTCCCTCCAGGGCATCTCTGGAGAGTCAGCCATGAAGTCCTTTTTGGGCTCTGTCGTCAATGATACTCACTGTTTTAGGCATAATAGAAAATGCATGTCATGATGTAATGCATTTGACACAGACGTTGAAGTATTGCATATCGTACTATTTCTTTCTTTGTCCATTCCAATCTATCTATATACTATTGGCGCTAATCTTTTTTACTATGCGTTCGAACTCCTCCTAAACGGTTTGACGCAGAGCGATGT
>JAQFYD010000288.1:0-21993 GCA_034694225.1 Bourletiella hortensis | reverse complement strand
CTTGGGAATACCTTATCACTAATGTAAATCTACAGTATCCAATGAAATGCCATAAATGTCTGAATATTTGTCATAAAATGGTGGAATCCTTACAGCACACGCCACACACACAGATCGACAGATCATTAGACGCATAACAGTTGATCCAGAATAGAAAATACTTGGAATACTTGAAAGGGGCGACGCATAAAGATAATCAACAAAAAACAATCAGCAAAATGGTAAATAGTCCTTGGTGGAATGTAAAACTCATATATCTGCATCAAGTTTTATTCCACTCTTGCACACATCGCAGATTGCTAGTGATACAATAAAAGCGCAATATTCATTTTGTTGACATAACATCTTTTTTGGAACATTTCCACCAATGTTTCTTCGCACATTGTCTGCCGGCTGTCCTCTGCTGCAAAGACAAAAGTTATGACGCAACCTGTCAGCACGTTGACGTTCAGGTTATATATTCCAAATATGAATGCATATAGCCATTCAATATCAAGTGATTGCTATTTCAAATTATACCATTTCATTATAGTAGTTGTGGCGTAACTTACAATGTTCGGACCCTTCATGTCTTACAAAGATGCCACAGTGGTCAACTGAAAGGGCGTTCGGCATTAGTGGCTTTTCGGCGCTGAAACCCGATTTGTTATTAGGACTCTGTCAGGAACACCAAGCTATTTAGTTGACCTGAATTATCAAAAACGCAATAAGTTAGCCTGCCTCTATCAAAGTCCACTTGGCGCACGGTCAAGATTTATCCGGGAAAATAATAATCAACCCAAGTGTAGCACCCGACGTGTCCTATTTGAAGACATGTTTATGGTTCGCTGTCTTCCTTTTCAGCATTTGGCTTGGTTTTTTTCCTCCTTTTTCCTTAACGCGGATACACTCATTATTTTATGCATTGCAAGAACGACCTCGACTTTTATTGAGATGGGTGCGAAGATCTTCGCTTGAAACAAGCTTCAGCCCTCAAGTCAAAAGGCGCATAATAAAGAAAGTCGGATGAATTTTGAACTAAATCAATGTGTACATGGACAAGGACTGTAACGAGTTTTAATGACCGTACGGGGTTAATACACACTGAGCTGAAAAAATTAATACATCGTAGTAACTGCAAAAGAAGAGATTAAGACAACTAGGATACTATACATCATTTTCAATTTGGGGCAAATGTACCCTAATATTAGTCAGTGTGCAAAAATCACATCAATATCACTACAGTAGAAAAGTGTGATGGATAAGCAGCTGAGAAACTACCCACGAGTAGCTAAATTCTAAGCGCAAATGTGTACAAACATTTAACACGAATAATGGGTCAAATCTATCTAAATAGTTATCGCCTCCATTTAACTGAATGTAAGAGGAATTAGTCATATGAAAAAAATACAGTATTGATTTCTCGTTTAAACTGGTAACAATTCAATGTAATGTCAGTAGATCCATCAAATGTACATGTGTCCAAAGTTTGTGAGACAGAGGTTCAACGGGACTTTCATGAGTTCACAATTTAAAGTTCATGTAGTAAAAATTTCAGTTGCTAATCTAATAATGTGATCATAATAACTGCGGCGCAGTTCACACGCAGAATGCTGAGAAATTGGGTTTGACAGGAAATTAGTAATTACATCCGTTGCGTAAAAATAAATACATGTGAAATAGATAGCCGTGGATGTAACACACAGTAGGTACAGACAACACGTAGAACTGTGATCTTAGTTTACAAAGCTTACACCGGATAGGACATAGTAATGAACCTAGTACATCAATCATCATAATCTCTGGCTGCTTAGTACAACCTAAGTGAACCTCTCACGAACACGAAGGTGCTCACACATAAGAGGTTTTCAATTTCATTACATGGCCAAGTCATTACAAATTAACTGTTTATAGATTAATTCGAGTAAATATCCATGATTCAACCGAAACTTTAGTGAAAACCGCATCTGGAATGCATACTGCTACTGCTAATAACGACGGTAAAAAACGAAATGCGCCTAAGTAAGCCTTGATTTACCCTCAACCTCGATGTAGCATACGTTCGTAAATAATCCCATGGTAACGTTTGTACCCTAATAGATTCATTTTAAGGTTATTTAAGTTCGAAATTGGCTTTTAGTCCATATATTAAACCAGCTGCAAATGACAGTTACTTCGAACATATATCCAACTAGCAGATTGTGTAAGGCTTCAATTATAACATTTAAAACGATAACTACAATAATAATCTATCTATAAATCATTTGCGAAAAAACTAAAAAAACTGATGATCATAATCGCAGATCCAAAACAAGACACTTGGCGAGAGCGAAATAAACTATGAAAGCGGAATAAAAATGATAGCTGGGTAACATGCAATCATCCTTGCGAGTCTCAATTAGAGCCTGAACTTCAAAAGAGATCCAAGGTGACGACAGTAATTGCTAGTTAGATGGACGATGCGGCTTGCTTATGTACGTCTTCACTTTGACTTCCTCTCCATCTTTGGTGCACCTGACCTCAGAATAGCGCTCACCCTTTGTGCTCACCACTTGGCTCTCCCTATATCGCACAAGTTTCTTGGGCTCCGCCTTCGGTAATGCAGGTCGAAATTCCTTCGTATCTTCTGCCTGGTCAATGAATCCGTAGCGTTGGACAATACGGTCCTTCAACACTTTCTCATCAACATCAGATTTTGCCTGTCAACATATAAATCTAAACTTGAGCCCACACTCCATCAGCTAGTTATACAGTTTTTCAAAAAACTTACATTCAGTCGGGGCTTCAATGACAGAACCCCACCGCCCTGGGAGTGATTCAATCCGGCTCCTTCCAACTGAAGCAGCACCATCTGGACCGATTTCTCCAAATCTCCATTAGAGAGAGACACAAGATTTAGGGCATCAGCTCTTGGCAAGTCCGGAAACATCTCAACTAGGGTCTGAGTTTTTTCTTCCAACTAAAACAAAGCAAAAAAAACATGACTCACATCAATATGAGGATCATACAAAATAGTCATGGAAACCAAGAGTATAATTAAGTACTTGAAGACGTTGGATGATATCAACGACATCCGTTTCAGAATCACTGTTTTCCGAGACTCGAGGCGTTCGATTGCAAGAAGATGACTTCTTACTCCCATTGTAAGAGCTGTCTGAGGATGACTCCGAATATCTTTTGGTTCGGGGCTCCCTTTCGATTTCCCCCAACAACATGTCGAATGCGATGTCCATCTGCTGTGATTTCTCTGTTCATACGTAAAAAATAGCACTTATCAAGTTCCAGCCATGGCAACATAAATGTAAGCTTTTCATTTTTCAACGTGTAAACGTATAGGCAACAATGGCTGACCTTTTTTGTTCGCCGAATTTTTCAGTGAAGTCACCAGCTCAAATATCCAAGTAGAAACGACTGACTGGGGAATCGAAGCGAATTCAGGAAAATATGCTGTCAACATTTCACAAAACTCTTCCACATCAAAAGAATCAGTTAAATCTTCATCCCTTTCGGTAGCAAGGTTCTCCAAAACCGTTACCACATATGATAACACAATCTCATCCAAAGAACTGCAAAGCAAAACAAACAATGTTTTAGTGTCGTTATGGCAAACCACTGAAATCCCATTCACGAATGAAAAACACGACTTACCTCAAATGGTTTGACTTGGTGTGATCATTGATAAAGTTGATTACTGACTTGGTGATGAATTTCTCGGATTCGGTGGTTTGTGTCTCCATACCGTGTTGTTTCCTGGAAGCTTCCCGTATTATTTAATTTTCTTCGGTGGTAAGTAAGTCAAGTCCCCAGATTTGGCACCACACTCCTTTAAATTTTAAAATGTACCAAATATCATCAGTTTCGTCAACTACATTTTACTCACTTTCCTCTCCTATCCTATAACTGCCATATCATAAAGTACTCAGATTCACACCATCACAGTACGCTTCAACTTTCTATACTGTAATTAATCTGACTAAGAAACAAGAGATAGCTTTTGCTATAGTAGTGATACGATAGCTTTACTGCAACGATGAATAAAATGTCACTACGCCTAAAATGTCACCCGAGTCAAATGAAGGGCTCAACGCCGTTCCATAATAAACATTCGCTTCGCCTATAGTAACTTCTAGTTAAACTCCGATTCTATATTTAAAACTGCAAGGATGAAAATAAAACTGTAAGCCAAAATCTTGTCCTCTATACATCTTGTTCACAAGAAAATAAATACTGTCTTCCCATCCACAACAACACGATCAGCTGAGTCCTAAGAAGCACGTTTATTATGAAGGATTATAGAAGAATCATTGTGTAACAGTAATAAGTAATAACAGTGCACAAAGTCTCTAAATAATTATACATTAACAAATCCAAATCCAACATCCAACATATACATGAGTCAAATGCCAACGCATGAAATATGAATCCCAATCACATCCGTTTAAATTCATTCTTCAAACTGCGTATGACAAAAATGATAGTGATGGAAAATAACTTTTGCCGGTCATATGTCATATGGAAAATCTGAACATTTTCTCCTCCGTAGATCAGCATCATCATTATTATTATTATAACTGCATCTAACTGGAGAAGCCTCATGTAAAACTACAAATATAAATAATAATAATGACGGCTAACGAATGCCAGTGTAAACAAAACATAATCAAATTGCGACTGCATCATCCCCAGCTCCATTCGTATTATCACTCATTTTAAACTGTCACCAAATTATAACTGCAACCTGTAAAATGTCATGACAGCAATGAATCCAAGACTCATTAAATTTTTAGTATCTCCGAGCTAAAGACTTATTACGGAAGGCAAAAGAGCCAACTGCTAAGAAAAACTGTCAAGTCTTACCTTAGAAATAGTTCTTCTTGTCAGTAGTGTAATTCATATGGGGGAAATTAATAGCTGTCATTAGACTGTAATTACGGAAAATAATTTTAAACTTGAGTGTAAAAAGTATCTAAAATTCATACGCGAGGAGAATTCTTCAGGAGCCCCTCCTGTATATTTTTAGTTTTCTTCTTGTTGACAGCTCTCACAACACATAGAGACGTTGTTGTATAAGCGACTGATTCGGCTTAACTTGGGCTTCCCGTAGTTCTTCTGTATGCATCCATAGTACACTGTGGTGGGTAGTCACTTGTACGGCAAAATTCGATAGACGGGCATCGTCGCCTGTCGTATCTTCCCAATTGCAAACCAGGGAAAACACCTGCTCGGGATCACACCGGAAAAGAAGCTCAGACGCATGATCTCTGGGAAATATATGGCACTTTTTACTATTATCACAAATTTCAGTTTATTTGTGCCTTTCATTACTACCTCTCGGCGTGAGCCCTTTCGCAGCACAGACTCTCCAGTAATCAACTCATTCATGGTGTCAAGAGGCTCAAGTTCCCCTAAAACACACTTCATGGGACAGATTTGACAGATAAATGGCCAACGTTATAGAAAAATAGAGGAAATCAACCGCAGGAATAGTATTATGGCCATATGACACCTAGGGAAAAAACTATGGCTCCAACAGTGCGTGCAACAAAGGATTTTATTATCACCAATTAGCAAATCAAATACCCATCTCCAATATTACTGAGAGTAGAGCTAAAAATATAAATTAAGATAAGGTAATTTTTTTGTTCTTTCGAGCATCTTAAATATGGCCCATGATTTAAGCAGAGGGGTACATTCCCAAAATATTGGATAACAGCATAAAGCTTTAAGCAATGTATTTTTATGGCCTTTTAAGGGAGCAGTGACAACCCAATAATTTTAAAGGCACTATTCGGAGAATCACTCTAAAAATGTCACCATATCATTCACAAATCAGACTATTTACTTTTAACAGGGCTAAAATCAATGAACTGATTCTGTTGAACAAAAAAAATGAATCGTGTACCCAAACCACCTGATTTTTTTGGTATTAACTAGATATAAGAAGATTCGATGTATGGATTATTATAGCTATGAAGGCTATGACTTCACACAGGTTGGATTCTTTCTTCGAGCAAATTGCAACAAATTTCATTTCATGTAAAGCAAAGGCTGACTTGCTGATGTTGAGCTCATGTTGCTATGGAAAAACGGTTTACTGAGAGGTGGCGATTCTTCGAACCAAAAATGGCAAAATTCCGCCATGCTTATAATAAATGACCTCCACTTCAGTATCAATACGAACAAGAGCCTGGAATGACACTCCAGTAGACGTCTGCAATAAAATTCATAATTTTCCAGTTTTTATAATTTGTAATGAACTGAAAAGGCGTGAATGTGAAATGCATACCGTGATGTCAATTGTTTGCTTAGGTTTAATATCATCAGAAATGGGAATATCAAAAGTTTCCCTTCCTGTCAGTCCAAGGGATTCTGCGGTCTGACCGTCCACATATTGCAATGGAAGTATTCCCATGCCTACCAAGTTCGAACGATGAATTCGTTCGTATGATTCCGCAATAATTGCTCGGACACCCTTTGAACAAGAAGTAGGACAACAAGTTAATACTTGAAATTTATCGACACTAATTTCTTCCCCGCAAGAATTTTACCTGCAAATATGGTCCCTTGGCAGCCCAATCCCGAGACGAGCCACAACCGTATTCTTTTCCAGCCAAAACAATCACGGGCTTCCCTTCTTCCTTATATCTCATGGCAGCATCGAAAACATCCATCTGGTATAAAAAAAGTCCTTAATTTCGAATCCTACAGCATTTGACTCAGTGAAAAACGAACTAAATATTCTTACTTCCTCTCCAGTTGGTAAATATATTGTTCTGGGAGCTGCTTTACCCAAAAACTTGTTTACTAAGCGAATGTTCGCAAATGTTCCTCTGGCCATTACGGCATCGTTTCCACGTCTTGACCCGTAGGAATTGAAGTCTTTGGGAACAAGTCTGTTAAAGAAATGACATGTAAGTATTTCATAACACTAGGACGGGACAAACTCAAACACTTACCCACGGCTAGCAAGATAGCGGGCTGCTGGACTGTTCCGAGCAATGCTACCTGCTGGTGATATGTGATCCGTTGTAACGGAATCTCCCAAATTCAGCAAAACATGGGCACCCGTAATAGATTTCACAGGCTCTGGGGTCTATAGAAACGAAATCTCTAATTGAACGAAGCTCAACTGTACTAGCAAAATTAATAATAAATCACAATGTACCGAAGTTAGCCCATCGAAGAAGGGAGGATTCTTTATGTAAGTTGAATTATCATCCCAAGGGTAAAGCTGTCCTTCCGGAGCCTGTAGCGCATTCCACCTTGGATTTCCCTGCTGTATGGTGGAATATACTTCCTGAAACATGGCCGGAATAACGTATTTTTGCTCAACAGCCTGAATCTCGTCCCTTAAAGGCCAAATATCCCGAAGATAAACTGGCCCGTTTGCTCCGTGACCTGAAAGATGGTAATGTTTCACATGATCACTTTATATAATGATTCACAACAAATGTAAATCACATATTTCCGAAAGATTATTACCCAGCGGCTCTGTTTCGAAATCAATATCGACAGTTCCGGCTATAGCATAAGCAATCACAAGTAATGGAGATGCCAAGTAATTTGCTCTCAGGTGAGGATGGATTCGGCCTTCAAAGTTCCTGTTTCCAGATAGCACACCCGCACATACAAGGTCGCCCTTTGAAAAATATTTTGATTATTTTCGAAAATCTCAACGCCGAGGGTATTTACAGCAGTCACATACCTTTTCCACTGCTTCTGCCACGGGATCTGGGAGTGGACCGCTGTTGCCAATGCAGGTCATACAACCATAACCAACAATGTCGAAGCCGAGCTTAGTCAAATAAGGTATGGTTCCACTCTCTTTCAGATAGTAGGTGACAACTCCAGATCCTGGTGACAAACTTGTCTTGATGTATGGGTCCACACCCAAACCAGCTTCAACAGCCTTCCTTGCCAATAACCCTAACAGAATCAAAATCACATTTTACTTATATAGTCAAAGTCTACATCCAACTTCGACAGCCAATCCGAATTCCTTCAGAGATAAGAACCTTTCACTCCTGACACAGGTGGGAACTTCGCTGATAATTTATTGTTGGCAACTGTTTCTCTTACCTGCTCCCAACATCACGGAGGGATTTGAAGTATTTGTGCAAGAGGTGATGGCTGCTATCAAAACGGAGCCGTGTTTAAGAACATACTCCTGATTTTCGTACACGATCGGTACTGCAGTGTTCAACTTGTCTGCAGGAATTCCGTAACCTTTGAATCCAATCTAAAAACGCATTTCGGTAATTTAGAAAATCAAAAATAGCAGCACGAGAAATTTATGAGGAGAAAATGCAAACTGAAATTACTTTGTTCGTCAGACAAGTTTGGAAATCACTCTTCATGTCAGTAACTGCGACACGATCGTGAGGTCTCTTCGGGCCGCTCATTGATGGGGTTACTGTTCCAAGATCCAACTCTACGACCTGAAGGAGAGTAAAGAAATTATTATAAATATAAGTTGTACGACCGAGAAATCGCTGCCGAAACCGTTACCTGAGAAAACACGGGATCTTCATTGGCATCTTGGAAGTTGCGATACATTCCAACAGCTCTCAAGTACGCTTCAATATAGCCAATTGTCTTCTCTCCTCTATCTAAAAATTTGGAAGACAAATTAGTAACAGAGTTCGTATTGCGTCCATATCTTGTATACGAGACTCACTTGTCTGAACTAAGTATTGAATGGTCTTATCATCTACTGGGAAGAACCCGCATGTTGCTCCATACTCTGGACACATATTACTGATAGTTGCTCTGTCAGCGATGGATAGCTTGCTCACGCCAGGTCCAAAGAATTCCACAAACTTTCCAACAACTCCAACTTGACGAAGATGCTACACTCAAAATTAGCATTAACAATTACTATATCATCTTATGTACAATAGCAGCTAAGCTCAGGTTCAGGTCACATACTTTTGTTATTGTAAGAACTACATCCGTCGACGTGGCATACTGGGACAGCTCTCCGTCCAAACGATATCCAACTACTTGTGGAAGAACCATGGACATTGGTAATCCCATCATCACAGCTTCTGCTTCAATACCTATAATAAGACAATTGCAAACTCAACTTTCTTGACTCTTTCTGGTCCTGGAATTCATCGACAACCGACAAAAAATGAATAAGGGCCATACCTCCAACTCCCCAGCCCAAAACGCCAAGGCCATTGATCATGGTCGTGTGAGAGTCCGTGCCCACAACTGAATCCGGGTAAAGTAGCTGGTTACCATTGCAGAAGACAACTCGCGCAAGGTATTCCAAATTGACCTGATGGACGATGCCACAACCCGGTGGGACGATAAGCATGTTTTTAAATGCCTTTGCTCCCCACTGTAACCATTTTTTAATAGACACACATCAATTACCATGACAACATACCAGTATTTCTTTTATGCATGCTTCCAAAGCTCACCTTCAGAAACATAAACCTCTCACGATTACGCTCGAATTCTAACGCTTGGTTCTTTTCTAACGCATCAGGTCTAAACATATACAAAAAACAACATTGGTTTAACTCTTCTACTAACAGCATTATAAACTTAATGCCATAAAAATAGTTAACGAGTCATTACGATCCAAAGAAGTCGACTTGGACCGAATGGTCAATGACTAAATCCGTCGGACACACCGGGTTAACTTTATCATAACTTCCTCCAAGTTTATTAACAGCATCTCTCATTGCTGCCAAATCAACAACAGCAGGGACTCCGGTGAAATCCTATAAAACCAAAACCACAATAATTAAATCCCACTTCCGACCTCTCACCACATTGCCATCAAATCTGAAGACCTACCTGAAGGATAACCCTCGCCGGTTGGAATGATATTTCAACTCCATTAGGATCATTTTGATGATCCTCCCAGTTCAAAATTTTTTGAACATCCGACTCCAGCACAGCTACATTGTCACAATTACGAATACCAGCCTCAAGTAGGACACGGATGGAATACGGCAAGCGATCTGCAACATAAAAATCTTAATGAAACCCCATTGATCATAGCCTAATTTGCATCTTGCCAGATGACACCAATAAATGAACACCGTATTCATTACCATGTCACACAAGTTATACATGCAAGCCGGTGCACTTATTCATCACATCCATTACTATAACAACAATAATAATAAAACTTACGGTATTGGATTCCTAGTCGCTTCAAATCGTAATATTTATAGGTGACATTATTCACAGACAGCTCAGTGAGCAGGTTCTTGTAGGGATTCTCGCTCGCGCTTGCCATTAATATTGATTTTCTACTACAACTCCAATTGAATTTCCTTGAAAGGATACTAAAATTTCCAATCCACGTCCCACTTGATCTTCCAAGTAGTAATTTGCCTAACGGGGTCACTTTTGCTCACAGCAAAGGACGATTCTCAACTGTTCTCCTTTCTAGAATAATAATTAAATCGCCAGCACAATAATTGTCTATTTTTCAGCAACTGTTGCCGCAGCTGACGATGATGATTCTTCTGACTGACCAGACTTCACATTCGCCACTACATTAACACCAGGTTGAAGTCCAAGTCAATCTCACAAGTGTTATCAAGATAGTCGCCAGTCAGTAGTCAAACCGCTTGCTGGCTGTCAAGAACAACAACGCAGCAAGTCACACAAATGTATACTTAAAGTATATATATATATATATATATGTATGCAATTAGTTAATAATAATTCACATCTGTTCTATGCCTGTTACCTAAAGTTTACACAGAATTAATCCTGCTACGGAATTCCATTCAAAGTTATGCGTAGAAACACGGAACTGAATTTCATTCGCCGCAAGAACGGAAGCAGAATGTTGTTGTTTCTCGTTTCCTTCGTTTTTTCAAATCCTGTCAAGGTTCAATTCAAACCGTGGCGAAATTTTACTCGCTGGAAATGGCTTCCCGTCCTACATCAAGAAGCAAAGTTGAGCATGAACGGTCATAATTGCTTTTTATCTAAAATGAGTACCTCTAAACGAACTAAATAAGATAGCAAGTTATTTTTATCATTTGATGGTTCTATTCTATTTCATGATCATTCTGTAGTGAAAACAAGGCAATTAATCATGTCACAGCAATTACTTAGTTACTGATTTCATTTCATTTAACACTTGAGATATAAATACTTGAGATTTTTGCATACTGAGATTACTAAAAAATAAAAAAGCGTAGATAAATTGATTAAACATAGTGGAAATTAATATGGGGAGTCGGTGTGGATGTGGTGTGAATCAAGCGTTTAGGAACGACTAGCACTGTTCCAGCGTTTTACAGGTCAGATCTTCTAGGACGTCTTGATGGTCCGGGTCGATCAGAATCGCCTCCATCATCTTTTGGCTTGGCCTTGTTCAAATGTAGCTCTTGCATTTCGAAAGGGTTGTTAACGAACTTGGCCACCATCCCGTCGGCATCTTCAAGATTGCTGGTATTATCGGAGTTCACATATGGGTCTATCTTGCTATACGATGGCGGAAAATTATCGAGACCGGCTGTGTCACTTGTGTTGGTCTTTGATGATTGCTCTGATTCTTCATTGTTGACGCCGTGGATTCCACTCCGATAATGTTGCCAAAACGGCCCCGAAACAAGATGGTAGAATTTGAGTCTTTGCGCATCTCTGAATTCCCGTTTCTTGCTCTTGTTCATCCCTTTGGGACCAAAACTGCAAGGAAACAAGCAAAGTGTTTAATAATTTTGCGAGAAGGATGGAATCGACGGTATTAAATAGCAAGAGGAAGACGAAAGATATGGAAACGAACGAATGAAAACTTACTAAATAATTGGGTTCGTTTCAAGCTTCTTTTGTGGATTATAGGTTCCTGAGTTAACCGGCTTCTCGATCTCATCGTTCCAACCTTCTGTGATTAATTTCTCCAGATCACCATAATCATCAGGTTTCTTTGGGCAGTAGCGTTTAAAAGCTTCCACTTGAATCGAAAAAATAATTATCAATATACTTCAAGCTCAATGATTTTAAACTTTTTGAGAATGCCTTAACTGAACTTACGCTCTTCTTTTGTCTTGCCCCTGTAATCACACTGCGCCGCATGGTACTCCATTTCTGCTTCAGGTAGCAAATGATGCTCGGTCCACGGGCAGACCACCCACCGTACTAAATTCAAAATTATTTTCAACCATAAGATACACAAACGATACGCAAAACTCAATTGAAGATATAAAATATTGCACTCACTTCCCAAGCCCTCTTTCTTTAATTCATCCTCGTAGTTTTTACGGCACCGAAAAATGTGTCTACCCATACGATGAGGTCTAAAACAAATGAGACATTTGACGATGATTACAATAAAATTTTAAGTACAAACGAGGGATTCACTTGTAGAAAACACTTTGAAAAGTTACTTACAGAATTCTATGACTCTTGTCATACGGACACTGGACAAGGTACTCCCCTGGAGCTAGATTAAAATTTACATAATGTTCCGGTGCCACTGAATTCGGTTTTCCGGGTTCATAATCGTTTCCATAGTGATGAATTGTGACCTGTGGTTTCTTTGCTTCCTTCGAGGTGTCCTTATACTTCCCTTCACTGGAGCCAGATTTTTTCGACTTAAACTCGTCCGACATTCTGAATGTAAATTTTGGGTTTTCACAGAAATACTTGTTTGCTTTGCTAACTGACTTTGAGAATGATGGCACCTGAATTGTGGAATTTGGAGGCTCTGCGCTAAACGACGGCTCTATCTCGACTGACACTGTCAACTGGACTGAGGAGCCGTTTTATACTCCGTTCTGTCCCTGTACCATGACGTTGCAAAGCCCTTTGTTCCCTTTGGCTTGTTTAGCTTTCTGGAACGTTTATCCGCCATTTTTAAGCATGAACATGGAGACTGAATTCGTGTCATTCGTTAAATTTCATGCTGCCGGGGTCCTTTTCATGACATTTTGGTACCAATGAAGCCGTTGTTCATCAAGCTGACGTAGATTAAAGGGCTGTGGTTGTGTCTTAACCAGTGTTCCCGTTCAAGAATGAACTTGGTTTAATATTTATGAACCAATGACAAAATGCACCGCCATGGAAACGTTGCTTTAGAAATCGTGATGGAGTCTTGCTCCCAATCCTCAGTGCGTTTCCGTTGGTAAACGCCATTTTGTGCCCTCAGGCGCTGTCCTTGTTTATACTGATGCTTGGAACCGAAAGTAATTAGTTCGCGATTAAAATTTGCACCTCGTTCTACAAGTTTGTTTCCTGACAGGTCATCTGGGCACAATTAGAGCTGATGAGCTTTCCTCGTCATAAGAAGTTGATAAGATTTTTAAATATGAATCCGAAGTGAGGTCGAAATCACCGTTTCTAGAATTGTTCTCTTTATTACCAACAAGTCGCTATCTTTGACAAGATATCTAGTATATGAGCAAACTCAACAAAGACGTTCTTTTCTAAACGTTCCCACACAGTGAAATTGGATTTACAGCATTTACAAAACGATCCTTTTGCAGTGGCACTGAAGCACAAGAAAAACGTCATAGTGACCCATTATTTCAATTTCAACTAACATTATTTACAACAAATTGCCTTAGCTATGCGAGCAAAAACAGAAATCAATCAACAACAACGGGGTAACAAACAACAAAACAATGATTGTACCAAATGAAAATCGTCAGTATTATTTAGAAAAATCATCCGATGCCTCTTGAATCTTGATTCCAGTACTCGTTAATATTAATCATGTGCTGTATCATAAGCGTCTTCTTGGCTCTTGTTTCCGCTTTTCTTTTTCATAATTTTGTATGGACTTGGTAACGGTGGTAAAGCTGCCGGCGGCTTGACTCTAGTGGAAGGGCGATTTTTCTTCGGCTTGGGGAGTAGTTCTGGATTTGGACTAATTGTGATTTCCTCTTCATCATTCTGTTGGGATGATTCAGGTTTTACGCTTTCAAACGTTGGTGACGACTTGTTGGAAGCTCCATCTTTACCAGTACTTTGTCGAGACTTTGACGCTGTAATCTTAGCTCCCTTTGTTCCTTTTATTCCTTCAGCATTTTGTCTGTAAAAATGGACATGACCCTCGTCAGCAGGTGGTGGCGGTGGTGGTCCTACAGGTCCTGGCAGACTGTCATTAGCGTCCTCATCATCGTCATCTTCATCATCATCATCATCTTCCTCGTCGCTTTCTGTATCATCTTCTTGAACAGCCTGGGAGTTTTCTGGTCTTATCTTGGTCACTGGGATGCGAATGACTGGAGGAGCTGAAGTTGGGACAGAGGCTGCTGTTGTCGACGAGATATCGACAGCTGGTTGGGCCGTTTGAGCCTTCTCTTGTAGAGTCTCTTTTAGAATTTCTGCAATACTCTGCTCTGTCTTCTCTTTGAGAGCCTCTAAATCAGTCTGGTTATGCAATGTGGCAATGGCTTGTAGGGCTTTACGCATATCTTGAATTGTCTTGTTTGCCTTTATAAGTTCTGGATCCTCTGATGGCGGTAAGTAAAGCGATTGAACCCCTTTGTTGCCTCCCTGAAACGTTTTCATGCTATGTCAGATTTTGACTTAAAATGTAACCTACTAAAGTTTCATATGCCAGCGTACCTTTGGACGAATCTTGAACATAATCTCTACTTTGTCTCCATTGTCCAGCTCATGACTTATTTGAGTTGTACCTCCTGGTATTCCACCTTTGTTGAATCCATGTGACGAGTATTTCGATGTCTGGCCTCCGGAGCTTGCGTCTGCTTCCTTCTGTTCGGTCTGCATTACATGACAGGATATCAAACTGTAGAAACTGCCGAAAAAATTTACCTATTCCCATAGAAAACTTTAAAGTTACCTTCTTCAGTGATACGGTATTGCCTCCGACTGTGGCCTGAGCTGATACCAGTTTCTTCACATTGTCAATCATGCCAGTGATTTCATTGTAAGTGTAGGGACACCGAGCAAATAGCATTCTACATTGACGGCTGTTCTTTGTCTGTCGTCCGAAATCTTCGGCAATTTCGTACTTTTTGAGTGGGTCAGTGGCCTGTGGGGTATTCAATACATTTTTATGTAAATACTTTAGATTTGTTGCAATTTAAGAACCGGTTTAAGTTACTACTAAACGAGACATAAAATTCTCACATTCTTCAGCTGTTCTCGCGTGCGCTGGAAAAAGGACAAGGGGTTGGCGAATCTGGAATTTCTTCTTTGCATCACGAATTCTTCCCGAATATCTTCAGCCTCGTTGCTTTTGCTTGGCAGGGACTTTTTCCTCCGGAAACCGTCGAAGAATGGGTCATTCGCAAAAGGATCATCCTCACCGCTATTACCTTTGGTCAATGAGATCTTCTTCCTCTTGAAGGAAATGAAAGCCGGAAGAATAGTGCTAAACAATCCAGGGCGTTCTTCCTTCAAGTCAAGATCGTCCCATTCCTTATTCCTATAAGGACTTGGTGGAAGTCTCGTCTTTTCCTTGAGGATTTGGGTAGCCGAGTCAGTGTTAAGGAGTGGGTTCTTGCGGTACCAATAATCTTCTTTGTTGTACCCTGACAGTCCAGCATGATCTACACCGTAATTTTTATTTATTCCTGGAATCCGCTGTTTCTTGTATTGGTCCTCAGCCATTGCATACATCATCATTTCAGGTTCGGTCCGTAATAATTCTTCTTCGGCCTCATGTTCCAGTTGTGCATCCTCTTCTTCGTTCAGAGCTTCAGGATCCTGCTGCACGTCCTCGTCTGATGAATCTTCCTCGTCTTCACTCAAAGGGTGTTTCTTAGCCTGATTTTTAGTTTTGAACGTCAAATCCACATTATCCGTTCGCGAAACGTCATCATCACCCTCTTCATCATCTTCCTCGTCATCCTGCTCAGCGTCGTCGTCATCTCTCCTAAAATTGTTGCAAAATTTCTCGAGTTTATACAACTTTGAAGGACTGCAAGTGATTGCAATATGGAAGTGGCACTTACTCGAACAAATACTTAATAAGGAAACCATAATCATTGATGGCGCTAGTCTTTTTCGAGGGAGTTTTTGTGTTCATACCACAAATAAATTTTGGGAGGCAGCTCAACTGATCCAAAATGGCAATTTGACGCATCATTCGCCTCGTGACTGGGGATGACACGTCATTGAGGTTTGAAGCAATTTTCTCTAACACTTTACTTTCACTTTCGGGGTCAGTCACATTAATTGGTAAGGGCATCTCCGCTGCAGTTTGAACACTACGGGTGGAACGTTTATGAGGAGCTCCGTACGTAGTAGTCGTCAAACTGGCTAGATTCCCACCTATTCCACTCTGCTGGTTTTGAGTACCTTGGAAACGAATAAAATTCTTGAGGATTACGGCAGTTTATCTTTGTAAAAATTTGTAGACAGCAGTTTATTACCTGCCAGGGCCATAGCCAACAATCCTCCGATCCCCATCTTGCTTGCAAACAGTCCACCTTTAAGAGCCATTAGAAGAGATCCAAGCATCAAAGTGCCAGACGCTTGATTTGCCACGAAGATGAGGGCAAAAGCCCCCAACGTCGCGTGTATTACCCGCATTTTATGTCACTTCCTCCTGCCTCAGAGTTAATGGCTATCCAACGAATTTGAGAAGAGAAAAAACAAAAGTCCGAACTAAAGACTAATGTCGAACTTAAGACTGTGGAGACTTTACCGGGTTACACTCTCACACTTGACTTTTGTACACACTGAAAAAACGTGTTGATGCTCCTGATGATGGACTCTAACTGAGAGGGTTCTAATGAAAGGTCGCTTAAGTGAAGGCTACGCGGTTTCTTAAAGTATCTGAACCACGACGGATCCTGAATAAGATTAATCCGCTGTTGGAGACTAATTTTGTGAACCCACGCAGATGAACGTGAAGTGTCTTTCTAATTTGCTAAGGGAAATTGCATATATATTGCACAGACATTATTATTGACCGCTTCACAGGTCCTGATTTCATGATAAATGTGCGCCTGTAAGGATAGGTATGCTTCTCCTTGTTTTCAGATGAAAAGTAGAGCGCCCCCCTCTCAACCATTTTAGCAATGCCCCGGCATAGTACTTTTGACGAGTAGTTAAGAAGACTCATATTAATAACACATCCTGACCCATTACTTTTTATTGGTTTTATGTAAAACGGCACCGTAAACTGCTCATGATAAAACTGCTCAATCCTTCACCACTTTGGCCATCATCATCATCATACCTGAGCCCTCTTCATGAAAGTAATTGTGAAGAGAAGATATGAAGCCTTTTCTCAACTTTTCTCTCGCGGTCACTCGGTCAGAAAGAACAAGACGGTTTTTCTTTCCTCATAAAACGCTAAAAGGTAAAATACGTGTACTGAATTGAACTCATATTTACTTAATGGACATGTCTGCTCAAGAAGATTTATGTGAGTCGCTTAGCTTTATGAAATATCTAATCTTTTGTGAATGCATTTGAATTCAAGAGAATCTCACTTTTCCATCATCCTCCCATTAGCAAGCACAACTCATGCAATTTGTTTATGTTTTGATTCATGAAGAAAAAATAATTGACCGTGAACCTGAGCCCATTATGCTCACGTATATGGCTACTACCTACTATATGTACACACATGCTCTAAGTCAGAAACAGCAGTTTATAATTACAGCGAGTGGGCCAGTCAGCCGCTCACACTCACTTTACCGTCATGCATTGAAAAGAGAAATAAAATTTGTTCCCACTATGTACCGTAACGGTAAAACAAAGAAAGTGAAGATTTTTCTGATTATTTTAGCTCAATTACAATTGAAGTAGTATGCTCCGTATTTATTATCTCATGCGATCCATGAAGAAGTATATTATGCTCTACAATTATGCAAACATCAAACTGTAAAATGATCATCGTTTAATAATTTAATTAGTTTCATCCCTCCTTTCTATTCGGCTTCGTATTGGACGAACACATAGCAAGATTACAAATTATGTACCATGGCTATATTTTTCACATTTTCCCTTTTTCTTTGGCTTCATTAAAATGTACGCCTATACTATACTTTGCTCTAGAATGAGCACGTTTTCGGGTTCACGTAATGTTTAATTCAAAACTTTGCTTTTTCTCAAATAATTTTTTCATCTCTTTCCATCTCTACATGTTCTGACTTTCCGGATGGCGGATAAGCCTCACACACGTGTAATCCACATGAGAGTCAGGATCATGTAATGAAGAAGCTGTACTAATGGTACGGAATGTCTGATTATCGTAATGGATTGGAAATTCTCTTAAAATAACAGCAAAATAGTTCGAAATTTGTCAGGTCCGTACAGCACTGATTACACATTACACTAGGTTGACGCGTTCATGAAACGTTCATTCTTTCAATATGGTGGCCCTAGAGAGCGTTCACGTTTCAACGTGGACTGTCAGTACTACAAGTCGCTCGATGGGGAAAAAACGTCAGCGTCAAAAATGCAGGTCAAGCCACCACATACCAGAATATTTGGAGACAACAAATAACAGTAAGTTTTGAAATATTTGTCCAGCAAGGCTTTACATGTATGATTCGAATGTACACCAGAACTGAAGGACACTAGAAATGCGCTGATCAGTGCTAATTGGGCAAAATCGGAAGCAACAAATACTAACTATTTGCTCTAACTGTTCTTAATTTAACCCCTCGCACTGACTACTTCTATGAACTTGGTTACACAGGCATGATACACGGTCGGCTTCCGCCATTTCAAAGGCTTTTTCATTAACTTCAGTGTTTGCTTTGAACATGTGCAGGAGCTAAACACGCTGATTAATTTGATGAGCAAATATTTGATTTTCCGTAATCGTAGCTCATTCAGGATTCCCAAACCGTTTGTAGCACGCTCGAACTGTATCATACAGGAGAGAGGCAGACATTAGGTAAATGACCTGCTTACTTATGACGTCACCCCTATAGCTTCGACAACACAATCAGTGGGAAAAAAATATGTAATAGATTCATTTGACAACTACGGGAAGTAATCTAAACCTGTAGATTATACCGAATGCGGATCCATCCTGGTCGCGCACACTGATTATGCACTCGGAATGTCATAAGACTTGTGTGGAACAGGGAGCACGTAATATTACTGAAGTAATACTAAGTTAAGATGGTATCTTTGGCGTTCTCCTCTTCTCTGGAAGCCGAATAGAATCTATTAATGGAAAATTAGACGAGTGTGGTGGGTTACTCTTGATGCTACATTTTAAGGATACGATCGTTTGTGGCTAGTCAGTCCCGTAGTAATCAGAAGGTAATCAGAAAAGAAAATATGAAACGGACGTAGCTATGTCCATGAAGCATTATATAAAGCATACCCGCTACTGCTTTGTAAAAACCCGATGTTGCGCAAAAGTTGAGTTAAACGTAAGACTTGACTCCGTGATAAAGAGCTTCGATCTACAAAAGGGTGACAGTGCTAATTTTCCTCATTTCCGTGCCATATAACCTCAGATACGTAACCCCTTTTACACGTGAACAGAAACTTTGACTGTTTACAAATCAAATCGTCCTGTAAAGCTTACAAAGGACAACGATGCTGAAATCACTTCAGCATTTGACATGCATTGAAAAGCTCTTGGCTGGAATTTTCCTTTAAACGTATCACTAAACCTTTGCAGACCCTTACGTTTAAACGCTTACTGGAGCTAAAAAGTTAAAGGAACGATTTAACTTCCGCGTAAGTGCTTGGCGAAACCGCAGGTTTGGTTAAGTAATACGTATGCTCAACGTTTCCAAGTGTATTAGTGCTTTCGAGAAGAAAAGTAACAAAGAAATTAATGTAAATGGCATCGATCTTGTTCGAATCTATCGCTGCCTACCAACTAGCTTGATCTTAGATTTCCCTTTAAGGGTGAAATAGTTGGGAATTGGGAATCTGTTTTAGTACAAAATAAAGCTCCGTGTTGCAAGATAAAGCTTCCATCATAACACAAGTGGTTTGATTCAAATCAATTCAAAGGTGGTCGTCTACTTAGCGAAAGATTTCCATGACACCGAAAAATTGTACATTTAAATGCACTGTGTGCCAACTTGTGCACAAATGCAGAACTGAACAAAGGATAAACTGAGTAAGCGTTCATAGTTGTGAAGCCTTAAAGTCTCCGTTTCAGTACTTCAACATTAGAGGGCTGCACGCGTCCATAAAAAACGTTGAAACTGTGCTAACTAAATCGCAGTTCTTGAGAACAGCCTTGACGTTGTCTCGGACTGCTTCAGAAATACCTCAACTTGGTATGAATAGACTGCCAAAATGATAAAATTCTGAACGTATTTCTATCTCTTCACTAATTATTCGTCTGTTATGATCAATATTTCGTGACTTACGGATTCGACCGTTCCGACTGTGCAGTCTCCTCGCTAGATGCCTTCAGACATTCCTGCTTGCATTACTGATCTTGTGATCACTAGTCCGTCTAGACTTATAATATTTGTGGCTTTGCTGCTATAGTTTCGATTTCGCAAAGGAGAAATTCACAATTATAAATGATACCGTAACTGCAGTTATGCTGCTATCCCGAGCATGTGAACTCTGGCGCTCGTTAATACCGTTTACTTTACCACCAACACTACCCATATCCTGTTTCCCGTTTCCTTACAGTCTCTTTTACAGGATGCCTCTTACGGGAAATTGGAAGTTTGTTGGTGGTGCCAGTAAATTGCATGGAAGCACACAAGGGAATTAAAGTCAGAATGAAAGAAGTACTAGATAACTTTTGCATGTATTTATACATTATCTATCCTCATCCTGCAGTACAGTATTCTCGCTCCTTTAGGAATATCCCGGTGTTTTTGCATTTTTTATATTCTTTGTTTGCCGTCCAAGGGTAAATAGCTAAACTATTGCAAAATTCCAGCCCTTCACGTAGCTGGATGTCAAACTGTCCATCAGTAGATCTATCAGGGTGAATACGAAATGAAAGATTTTCCCAGGGAAAGCTATAGCTATGTTGCAAGCAACTATATTAGAATTTTAAATCGTTAAATGCCATTGAGCTGGAGTCTAAGAATTTACAAGTTCCAGGGTAACCGTCATACGGAGTTGGATATGATGATTCCACAAGTTATTGAGAGTCCAAGGTCATAGAGTCAACTTGACTCATTCTCTAATTCCTCGGAGTCTCTTTATCATGCGCATTAAGAAGCTCATCCTGGATGGAATGATTACGTAAACAATGCCCAAGTTTGAAGTTACTAAAACCTAAAACCTTCAAAGGAGTTGTGTACGAGCTTTTTGTTCAGAAGACGGAAACTGGATTCTTTTCGTATTACCACGAAATATTTTACATTTTTACCTTTTGATCCTGTTGTTCACCTTATCAATTTGATCTTATCAAAGTCGGCGTCCAGGTACATCCATGACGGAAGTACTGGTCAAAATCTCGCCTTCGTTTATATTACTTTTCTTGACTGAAATGATGATTGGAGATGAAGCATTCATTCATTCATATTCATTCTTTCCGTACTACGCACCCGTGCATAAATTCATCAGCACTTCAATCCCGACAACACGTACATACAGTACTTCTCTTAAGGGATTCCTATCGTCATTATGGCTTTGTACGGCAGT
Source organism: Bourletiella hortensis (assembly GCA_034694225.1). Taxonomy (NCBI): domain Eukaryota; kingdom Metazoa; phylum Arthropoda; class Collembola; order Symphypleona; family Bourletiellidae; genus Bourletiella; species Bourletiella hortensis. Next base: position 516 of record JAQFYD010000288.1, on the reverse strand, counting down.
TTCAACATAGCTACACATATTTACTCTAAATGGGTACAGCAGTTTACTCCCGCCAGAGAGAGATGTGTTGTAATTACCGCAGTCATGGATTCAGGTAGAAATTGCTGCTGCGGGATCGCCCTATTATGTCATCTCTTATGTTATCGGCTTTCGGCAGAATATTTAAAGAAGAAATGATCGGGGACGCTAAATTCGTTGGAATAAATTTTTACAGTGAAAGAGTTAGAAGAGGCACGAGGAATAATATTGAATAACCAGTAGCCGCAGTTTCGGGTTCATGGGAATGGAAATAATGGGAATTGCCCAGGATAAGGGGGATGAGGAGAGGAACATGTTCTACGTCAAGCCACCGCACATAGGCATAAATCGCATGGACCGAGTAATTCCGCACTTCCTGTGATTTCCCACGAATGATTTGACTCGGTCCTCCTATCAGTCGAGATCATTCACTTTACACATACAAACATGATCCACATGAGTTGAACCTCCTCCTCCTCGTCCTCATCACATTATGAT